>VUQS01075839.1:6373-39007 GCA_015108495.1 Heterochromis multidens
CATAAAAACTAAAAAAAAAAACAAAACCAAAAAAAAAACAAAACCCAAAGAGACACCAGGCAGAAACACTCCCAAGGAAGGGTAACAGACAATCTGACAAAGGACAAGGGGAAGACAACACTATTTATGCTCACACAGACTCACTAAGGGCTAATCAGTGACATAGCTGGGAGGGAGATGAGACACAGGTGCACACAACAGACACAATCACAGGGGAGGAAGTAAAACTGAATACAAAGGCTAGAAAACTTTTCCAAGAAACTCAGAAACTAATACATGAAAAAACAGGACAGCTCTAAATAATCACAAATGCAAAAACTAACAATAAGCAAAGGCACAAAAACCCAGGGACCCTGACATTAATAAGGATTACATACCCAAGATTTTTCTTAAATGTTCTTTGATAAAGATTTAACTGAAAGCCAACAGCAGAGATGAAAATGTTGTGGCCAGAAAAGGCACACTGTTGCATGCCTAACCTTACATTGCTACATAATGTTTTACTCTGTAATGCATTACCTCTAACAATAACAGCCTACAGGTGGATGATGGGAAGATGTGAGATCTATGAAATGCAGAATAGACCCCAGCAGCAGTAGCAGAGTCTAACAGCGGAGCTGGCTAAAGAGATAAATATTACATCTCGAGCACACTAAGCGGTGAATATTCATGGTTAAAGGCTCAATACTACTGGAATTCAGGCTGACAGAAACAACAAGTGATCAGTGTTCACGCTTGTGGCTGTAGCTGTAATTAAGGACAGCACAGTTGACTCTATTTGTTGTCTTTTTTTTTTGTGAGTTCCTGTACATTCATAATGACTGGCATCACTTGAATTTTGGGTTTGAATTTCCTATAATGTGATTATTTATGTGAAATTACAGATAAAATAGAATAAAACAGTTTATAGTAACCAGTGTAGAGTATTTTACTTTTAGCAGCAGCAAGTAGCAAATAGCAGGCAGGTTACTCTTCTCTACATTTTTCGTAATGCGCTTCATTTTTTATAAAACATGGCTATCACATATCTTAAAAATCAATCAGTGTCAGCATAAAAAAAAAAAATCCATGAATGAGTTAGTCGATCTCTATTTACTGCATTCCCCCCACCCCCAACTGATGCTGCCCAGGAAGAGAAAAAAATGCAGCTTCAAGTGAAATACAAACAGAGGCCCGTCTCTAAACAGTGAAGGATTTCAGAAGCAGAAGAAATGTAATTAAAAGCGTGTCAGGATTTCCATAAGTTTATGAATACTGAAGTCAAGTCAGACATTTATCTGTACAATTATTTTAATGTTGTTGCAAATAAAAGTGAAAAAGAAGTGAAGTACAACCTGCATTTCAGAATGCTCGTTCATTATGTTACTCTAAGCCATTTGTATGCATGTTTGTATTGTGCCCTTAATATATTACCTGTATTCCCAAAATTGGTTTTACTACTTGTAGGTGAAAGACACACACACACACACACGCACACCCGCACACACACACCTCATTGGCTGAAACAGATGATCAAACACGCTGTGGGGGTTGACTATAAAATTTTAAGTGCACATAATTTCAAAGACAGATATTAAAATGTCTCTTGGGAATCCAAAATAATCATTACTTTGGGGCTTGGATTGCGTTCAAGCGTATTTAGTATTTCACACTAACACTGCGATACAGCATTAACAAAATCATTTAATTTATTTGGTTATCAGTTAATTCATTCTTGGCATGGCTGTTTAAATTTTCTAGTTTTATTTTCACTCATGCCGCCTGAATGGCAAGAGGCACAATTGGATAAAGCACTTAATGTCTTTGGTACTCTTTAATGCCCTTTTATTACTTTTATTTACTCATGTTGTGAAGACATATGGTTACATACTTACACTGTGAGGAACCCAGTCCCTTTTGGGGGCAAAAGGCAAGTTCCTATAATGTAAATAATCACATTTTGGAATGAAGAATTGGTTTAAGGTTAGGGTCAAATTGAGTTAAGATTAAGGTGAAGGTTAGTGCTAGACTCTGGGAAATGCAATTTCATCTGAAGTGATGGAGACATGACATGTGTGTGACTGACAGACAGAGAGAGAGAAGAGAGGGAGAGATCTTCAGAGTTTCCTCACAGAAATCTCTATTTAAGGGCAGCAGGGAGACACTTAATCTCAGGTGGGCTGAGCCCACAGTGGTTTCTGCTTAATTAATGGCACGCCATCTGTCCGTCTCTAGAGGAGGGAGACCACCAGCTGCTCAGGCTTTGATCTCACCTGTCACCTGTCGGGCCTGTCTATGAATGTCTGTGAGTGTGTGAGTATGAGCAAGTAAGCTTGTCATTCCTCACCTCCTCATTGCCGCTCCTTGAATCAAGTGACATCAACACACAATTCAATAACAGGGTTTCACCAGTCTGTTTAATTTTGTAGTTTTATCAGTACATCAGTTTTATTATATTTTCACTGAGGTTGCTAAAATAAAAAATAATTATATTGGACATAATTTATTGCAGGTATACTGTAGGTTAAAGTGCACTCCTTTACAGAAAGTCTAGACCGACTTGTTGAATCATGTATGAAAGTTCAATTTGGACAAATTAGGTCTTTCCCAGCCTATAAAGCAACTTAAAGCCAAAAACTGCTCTAATATGACAAGAACTCTACCTTAACATATGCATAACACCTTAACAATGCACCTATATGTTAGGGAGGTTCTCGTGCCAATAATAAGTCACATGACCCAGCAGACCCAGCAGGTGCTGCCATTTACACCTTCAAAAATGAGGTGGAGTGTACAAGACTGCTGTCCCTATCTAGCTGCCTAGTTGAAACCACTTAAAGACTCTGTTAGGTGCAATATTTGCCATAGAGAACATAAGTTTTAAAAAGCCTTGACTGCTCCAAACTCCCACAATATATAGAGTTTATTCTGAAATCATTCAAATCAAAAGATATTTCCAAACTTCCAGTATGGTTAGCCCTTACTCACCTGTTACCATGACCACCTCCTCCTTCACCTCCACGTGCCCAGAGACTGGTTTTTCCTCATCTGGTATCACGTTGCTTTTGGCTGATTTGTGGTTGAGGAACAAGGAGCCCTGTTCCTTCACCAGGAAGCATTGTTCTCACCATCACCAATCCTCACAATTGCTGGTCCTCACCTTAGCAGCTCCTTGGAGGCTACCTTCGCCTCAGCTGACCTGCTCCTTGTCTTCGTCTCATCTGCCCAGCTTAGCCTCGACCCCACTGCCCAGCATCCCAGTCTTATCGTTGATGCCCAGCATCATTGCCACTGCCTAGCCTGATGTAGAAAATGCTGCCCAAAGACTCAGTGAATCTCCCCTCTGTTTAGGCTGCTCAGTGAATCTTCCCAGGCTCTGGGGTCACAGTGGACTCTCTCTGGAACAGCCACCATTGAAATGCAGCATGTAGCCCCAGAGACTGATTTGTTGATTTGCTTCTTCTAAGTCTATGTCCCTGCAGCTGACACTCCCTGAGATGATTTCCCTGCTGTCAGCTTCCTCTGAAATAGTTTCCTTTGCTTATGCAGGCTCCCCTTAGCTGCAGTTTTTGTGCCAGAGTCTGCCCCCCCAGGTTCCTGGACCATGGCAGGCCACCATGTCTCTGGGCCCGGTGGGTCTCAGCAGGTACACCCTGTCCAGCAACTTGAGAGGGTGCACCTGTACCTCCGGCACCTGTACTTGAGCCACCTGACGTCCTACCTGGTGCTGTTCCTGAGCACACCCTAAGCCTCAGTTTCTGAGCCAGGGCCATCAGACAGGGCCCCCTCCAGTACGGCCTCCAGCAGATTTCTACCTCTACTGCCGGCCACTTGTTCTGCCTTCAGAGTGGTTCCACCATCACTGCCAGCCACCTCATTGCTGGACTCTCTTGTTCCCTCCTTTTGTTTGTTCTGTACTTTCAGCGTCTCTTGTTTTTTCCTGTGTTACTTTGGTAATTAGTGGTCTTGTGTGTCTTGCTTTAGGTTTTACTTTCTCCCTTGTGATTGTCTTGATTGTTTTCACCGATGACATGTTCCCCTTCTGTTCCCAATTCCCAATTAGCCCTCGGTGTATATATATAGTCCTGTCTTCCCTCTGTGCTTTGGCTAAGTTCAGTGTACACTCTTACTGTGTTCCTGTGTATTTGAGTATTTCTCTTTGTCATATTTTCTAAAAATTGGATTTCAGCATAAAACTTGCTTTTTGTTTGTTTTGTTTCAACAGCTAAATGTGGTACTGTTTCTGTAACAGCCTTCACTCTTCTGGGAAGCTTTTGCAAAAGATTTTGGAACAAATATGGTACAAATCAGCCACCGGAGGATGATAGAGAATGACTGCTGACGCCATGAGGCTTGTTTCGAGTGTGTTCCCATTGAAATGGACCTTCATTACTGCTGTCCCTAAACTGCTATAACAAAGCTGTAAGCACACTGTTGTCTAAAAAATTACTGTATGTTGCAGCAGTACAATTTATCTTAATTTGGGCCATAACAGAGAGCAGTATCTGCAATAGGCATGTCTACATATTTAGGCTACCTGTGCATGCATTATATTATATATAATATAATAATTATGATGGTCTATTTTGTGACACTTTTACTTTCACCATTTATTTCTTCGGTCTTCCTTGGATTCCAAAAGTCAGTTAATGCACAACATCATTAGTCTCACCATTGATCTCTCTCCTCACTGCAGCCGAGGAGCGAAGACTGTCTTCTGTCAGTTCCGGAGCTGACGTGTCCCTTTTAAAAGTCAAGGTGAAGCCTCAGTGTCTTGTGTGGGAGGAGAACACGCCACAAATTACGAAGCCTGCATCTTGAAACTGCCACAGACAGCAGAGGTAAAGCACAACTGGCTTACACTTCAATCCTGGTTCCCCTGAGAAAGTACGAGGAGGTAGAAAAGATTCATGCAACAGTTGAAGAAGAAAAGAGGCAATCTGAATTTGTCATTGAGCACAGTAGAAGTCACTCTATCCCTGTTTTTAAATTTCCTTTTAGTCAACCTGGAGTTTATGAGATAAACAGGACTGTATCATCTCTTACGTGAGTTTAAAAAAAAAAAATTGGTTAAAAGTGATTGTGATTTAACCAATTACAATAATACCCAATTTCCTGATTGCTAATAAAATCCTGTTTAGTATATCATGTGGATATATTTGCTCTGATCATCAGACTAATTTATAGTCATTAGACCTGTCAAGCCTCTATGAGTTTGTAATAGATTGATTTATTTTGGTGTCATGTACTTTAGGTGCCCAGGACTCACTTGGTAAGCTTTCATCATGTGCTGATCACACTACTGGAGACTCTACATACAAAAAGTGTTTGTAGCAGAATTAATAAGACATAGATGCAATTTTTCTGTACATAACAATATTTTTATACATGTTGCAGCAATTTCAGGGGGGATAAAAAGATTGTTTGCAATGAAAATGAAAATATAATTTCTCTTCTACATTATTAATGGCATCCTGTGGTATTTTCATCACTAGTGCAATACAAAATAACATGTCAGTGATTGGATCCCAGTTTATCTTGTTTTGTTTACACAGGAGGCAATGCACAAATTTGTTTGTGACATCATTCAAGTGAGCAAGACGAGGGAAACAATGCAGATTCTAAAATGTATGAGGAAAGAAATTAGCACATCTGTTGGATCACGAGAATACACACTATCTGGTGATTAACACTGAATATTATACTTGCTTATTTAAAAGAGAAGTCCACAACATCTTTAAGGATGGTATGTTTTTGTTGTCCAGTATTATGCATCGTCTTATAATGCAAATTAAAGACTGGTGAAATATGGTACCCTGACTCACTGAAGCTGAAAGCAGGTTCAAAACAGTACCCCAAAATAGAAAAACTGCTATAGCATAGGGACACCATCCACAAATTTTGGTATTATTATCAGGTATATGAACAGATCAGACACAGTACTGTGAAAAAGTCTGGAGTCACACCTCATTTCTTTATATTTTGCTAGGAAAATGTAGCAATTTATTGAAACATGGGTACACATACATGGAAATGCAGTATATAAGGCAAAAAACAAAGTTTCAGCTGAAGGACCAAGTGCATCTCTCAGGCCCTGTGTCAGGTCTTTTGCTGGATTTTTTTTCCAATTTCTTAAGGACATGACCTTCAGATACTGGTCATCTGCTGTAGATAGTTTTTAGGCCTGCCACTTCTTCTTTTGTCCTCCACTTGTCCAATTTCCTTAAATTTCTTTAAAGGACATACTGCACACCAAGCCAAGATATGCCAAGTTTTCAGCTGCTATCTAGTTGGTGCAAAAATACTATTTTATGCCTGTCAAACTGTGTTATCATTCAACTAAAGAAATAAAAACAAAAGATGTGTTTTTGTGATGGGCTGCTAGTAACAAAGTGGCTAAAAGTACAATTTAAAATAGGTTCTTTGCTAAGTTGTCTGTTATGTGTAGACACAACATTGGTTCATCACTTGAGTTAAGTGACTTTTTTATGCTTGATTCATAGGTCAGTGTTAAGTGGCTTAAACAAAAAAAGTACATTCCTCTGAAAATGATCAGGTACAAGGACTGGACTGAAAATGAGTGAAAAAGTAGCCAATGTCCAAAGACAAACTTTGAAAGACCTTCAGAAAGCCTGAAGAATTATTGCTCAAAACAACTTAAATTTTTTTTTAAACATTTAAAAAAAAATTAAGTGTGGGTCCTTGGAAGCAAAATATAAAGAAATGAGGGGTGGCTCAAGACCTCTGCACAGTACTATAAGCATAATAATTTAGAATGACAAAATTCATTTAATGAATTGTGTTTGTTTGGAGTGAAATGAATTCTTTTTTTAATAGATTCTGGGACAAAGGACATAAGCACATAAGAATAGACAAAGACAAACTGTCCTCCACAAGTAATGAAGAGGTCTTGTAGAAAATCTCACTTTGTCTCCTCAGGATGAATTTTGATCTGGATCAGCAATTTTGTGATATATTGTGTTTTGGATCCTCCAGAGCAGTGTTGTTTTTGTTTTGATGGATGTGATAACAGTCGATAACAGAACCTATTCTAAGTAAGTAATATTGTGGTGCTTCAATGCCACTGATGACTCTTTGCAAGAACTTTTTATTGCACTTCATTTCGATGTCTCAGTATTTGAACTGACAGACTGTAACTCTGCTGGATGATGGATAGTTACCCACAGTTTCCAAATGTGGTTGGCATATTTATAACTCTGCAGCACCCTGCAGCTCTACTTTTAATCCACTAATCCACAACTTCAGTTGTGCTTGTGGGTTCTTGAAATAACCTATTTTTTTTATTATGTATTGGAAATAAATTCAGTCAGACTGGTTACCTATTTGTTATATTTTCAATTTATCAAAACAAGATCCCAGATTGTCTTTCTTGTGCTATAGTCACGCTAGGGAAAACAAAATTATGATTGTGTGCAATGAATTTCCAGTCTTCTTGTCTTTGCAACCAGGCAACCAGGTCTGCAACCACTTGCAGTTGGTTGCTATTGTTAAAGTGATTTTTGGTATGTTAAGACAACTCAACTAAAAGGCAAAATCAGTTGGTTGGCAGTTACATGCAATCTTTCTGCGATACGATGATTCACTACGATAAAGTCCAGCCAGAACCTCATAGATTTGAAACAGAAGTTAAAGAATTCCTCCATAAATGTAGTTGCTGCAGGACAGGGATTTAACAGCAAAATGACATAGGCACTTAGCAACCTTGCCTTTATATAGGAATATAACCAGAATACAACCAGTTTAGTTGAGTCCCCTATTGCAAAAGGACATGTTGGAGACATGTTGCACTCATCAGTGCAGACTGACTCAGATTATTGCAACATGTTGGCAATCTGTCTGCATTTATAAATTAGACAGCAATTATTTACAAACCTTTGCCAAGCTGTCTTAAGCCTCTTTTCCACTAGTATCTACTCGGCTCGACTCGACTTGACTCGGTTTTGGTTGTTTTCCATTAAAATTGAGTACCCCATCAGTGTGGTTGGGGTCGTTATAGAAAGGCATCCCGAAAGTCCCGTGATGTCATTTGTATGGGACACAAACAATGAAGGACATTGAGGCGATGGTATACCTGCGGCTCAGTCGATGGCTTTATGTCAGACTCAGGGTAAAAGACAAGAGCCAGAAAAGGCTGCAGGCGGCAAAATGAAACATGGTGTTGTTTGTGTGTAGCCCTCGTTGCCGGGTTTCAACAACGGCGAGTTTGAATCACGAAGGAGTCGCTCTAATGACTCATCCAGTGACGTCACTCCCTGGCTAATCAGTGACATGCAGTCCGTTGACGTCGCATTTTCACATCAGCTCGGCTCACTTGGAATCCCGGCCAAGCAGGTATTAAAAAAGTACCTGATACCAGGTACTACCACTTATTGGAAAACTCTAAAAACTGAGCCGAGTTGAGTCAAGCCAAGTAGGAACTAGTGGAAAAGGGCTATTAGAGTGATTATAGTCAGTCTGAGTTGGATTACAATTGTTCGGAAACAGGTTGCCTCCCACCAGGTGCCTTGTGTAGTCACCTTGCTATCAAAGTGGTTGCCCAGAGGTTGAGGTTGTTGTACATTCAATGTCTGGGTGACCAGTGCAACTACTTCAACTGGTCGCCGACAGGAAAAAATTCATTCCAATCATGGGCCAACCACAGATTTTTCATGGTCACAAGGAGGTTGCTGTCCTTTGTGCGACTGAGCCATTATTGTCTAGTCAGCATTGTGCTTCTAATAATATATTAAGCAAATGAAGAATGTTTAAAAGGTTGAATGAATGGATGAATATTGATTTAAAAAAAATCTAATACTAATTCACAAGTACTTTGAGTTTTCGTGTAGCAAATAACTGTGACATACATCATCATTACAGAAATAATTACAAATTGAAGTGCTGTGTATTACAAAATAAAATAATACTGAACTGAGCCCCGGCAGGTGAATCAGGCAATGATATTACACCACTTGTACTGAAAAATACCGTTGAGCGCTATACTTTAAGTATAGTTGTTAATGTTAGTGGACTTTGTCTTGAAAATCAGTAAGAAGAAAACAAATCGTGTTCTCCTTCTTTGTTCAGAGCTGATGCTCTCTGGGTGTTTGTCTTTACTGGCCTTGAACCACTCTGATACAGAAGGAATGACCTTGACTTCAGAGTCTCATGGTGCAGCTTCTCATTGAGCACAGTTCAAACTGGAGGACCACAAGGAGCTACGATACTGCAAAGTAATTGCCCCACATGTAGGTTAATGCCCCATATTCTCCCCAAGTCTGCCCCATCATTAATTTCCTCTCTCTTGTGATTTCTTTACTTCTTTTCTGGCAAGAGTGCAACTACACATTCTCTGGGCTTTTCTGCTGTCAGCGCACAGGGGAATGAACAAACTACTTGCAGCCTTGTGCAGCAGACGAATATTAAATTTTAATCACACCAATACAGTCCCATAATGGCATCATGATTGCAAATCAACTATGGATTTGTTCGACAGTCATTGATGGATAAGTGAGCGTATGAGCAGCAAAAGGAGTGGCAAATGAAAGGACTAATGACACTAAAGCCTGACTGCAGATTAGTTGTGGCCTAATAAAGTCAGGAGGAACTGCAGCAAACTGGTGAGGCTCACGCACACACACTCCAATTCACAGTGTTAATGGCCAGTTTTATTCTATAGGAGGATGCATATATAACATCCTCCTGCACATGTGCTAGAGGATCTTATATGTTATATATATCTAAGCTTGTCCTGTGTGACCCGCTGCTGGCCTGAGCACAATGGCTGGACCCAGTACCCTGACAGGGGGATAAGTAATAGCTCCTCTATGGCTGCCAGCCTACACAATCACCCCTGCTATTGCCTCCACTGATTTATTGAAAGACAAAGACCTTTGGTTCCAGTGAGCCTGCTGCCTGGCCCAGCTCCCAATGCATGTATTGTTTTCCATTTTAGTGCCACATAATGCCAAGAGAAGACACTGAGGCCCTGAGCTGGGGTTCATGTCATTGCTATGGATGCTGCGTTTGCTGTTAATAAAGTGGTCACAATAGAGCAACAGCATCTTTGCATTGCAGAGTCGTGCCTGTATAAGTGTTAATGAGGGAGAGACGGAGCATTTTAAATGTAATTTTTGTCCAAATTATTATAACAGTGTAGAGTTATTTACAAAACCCAACCTCAGTGAAAGACACTAATATACCACAATGGTGTTTCATCAATCTTATTGTTGGGTGGATTGCCTTTGATTGATGACTAATGTTTTAATTAGAATACGTTTCAATTACCCGAGTTGATGGAATATCAGATATAGTGCTGTGCTAAATCACACCAACAGTGAACTGGACTGTTCTGCAGACAAAACTAAATCACCCCCCAGTCATATTTTGCATCTCAGAGCGTTTGCTAATTTATTTTCTATTTTACTTTGTCTGGGCAAAATGCTTTATGGAAAGGCGAGTATTTCTACCCGAGCCAAAAGTTGCTTTCTGTGCACGGTCCTTCTTCATCAATTGCTTCACTGCGGGTAAAAGTGCTGCCGGGAGCAACCATGCTGATAAAATAATGTGGCTTCAAGCAGACATTGATACTAAAACAACAAATATGAGAGTCTGGTGTTAAAATACAAAAGGATGAAAGGAAGGAAAATGTGGAAAAATAGATTATCTGGACAGTGTAGCTTCTATTCTATTACATGTATATTCTATTCTGTTATACTTATTTCATAGTTGGTGAGATCTCATTTACAAGATAAGGTTAAAAGGACAGAAAAGTACAAGAAGTAACAAGCTGCAAACAATATAGCTTTCTTTTAATACAGTCAGTGTACTTCAATATACTGCTGTCTCTTGAGCGTCAGCTGCATTATTATATAAAAGATGTTACAAAAGTTACAAAATGTAAACATAACTGGCTCAAAATCTTAATGTTATTAAGATTTCAGGTTGCTGTACACAACAGAAATTTAGGCTTAGGGAGGGGATATGTCTTTACTGAAATCCTAAGGTGTGTGAGCCCAGGAGTCCTTTGGTTGCAGACACCAACAATAAACCAAAAAAATTCCAGTTTGGTGTCTGTCATTCCCATGGAAGCCTACGTATATATAAGATGATCATAGCCAGTGACGTCACACACTGATTTGTGGATTGACTATATTTAGTCTATGGATGTTACAGGTAGGCTACATATTGTAGCTGTGCTACAGTGTGCCATGAAGTTTCAGTAGAATATATTGTTTTAAAGAAAGTAAAAGTAAGTAAGACTTTTGTACATTTAAGGGATGATAATGCATTACAAATTAGGCTAGGATATTATTCGCAGCACATAACAATAACCACAAACAGTCTATTGATTTTATATTTAGTTGTCTCAATGCACTCGTATCCAGTGTTGCAGAGAGATGAGAAGCTTTTAATGGTAATTTTTGCTCCATGGTGGGAGTTAAATATAACACTGGACAGTGTGATTATAGAGTCAGTGGTGAAATGAAGCTATCCATTCAGAGTACGAGCCACCATGAGAGCCTATTCAATAAACATTCACATTCATATAACATAATAAAAGCAACTGAGGATACTTGTCATGCTTTGTTAAACATCAGCAGTATGAGCTTCCATAGTGTAACTTGGGAAAGAAGGACCACACCTCATCTCACAAGGAAATTTCCCATCCAAGCCTAGGTGTGTATGTTTTTTCCTTTATCTTTTTCTCCCTTTACAAACCTTTCCCTGTACCCTTTTTTCAATAAACCAAACATTAATCTTACCAGTGCTATGATCTTTGTGAAAAGTGCAAATGCAGTGTTTTGAGATGATTACCTTACTTTCTTTTTTTAGTAATCTTTTATCGGCATAAGATTGCTCCTGCTGACTTGAGCCAACCATTTATTTTTCTCCTCTCTGAAACAGCCGAAAAACCATAGATCTGGACTCTTTCTTTGACCGATTGTAGCATCCCCATGCAGCACAGCAAACTATGGTGAAGACAAAGGAACAAAGGAAAGGAAAGGAAAGGAATGGAATTCAGACAGAAAGTCCTTGACATGCCATCCATCCATCCATCCATTCTCTTCCGCTTATCCAATTCAGGGTCGCGGGGGGGCCGGAGCCTATCCCAGCTGCCATAGGGCGAGAGGAAGGGTACACCCTGGACAGGTCGCCAGTCTGTCGCAGGGCTAACACAGAGAGACAGACAACCATTTCCGCTCACATTCACACCTATGGGCAATTTAGAATCACCAATTAACCTAACCCCTCTAACTGCATGTCTTTGGACTGTGGGAGGAAGCCGGAGTACCCGGAGAGAACCCACGCAAACACGGGGAGAACATGCAAACTCCACACAGAAAGGCCCCGGCCAGATGGTGGAGTTGAACCCAGGACCTTCTTGCTGTGAGGCAACCACCAAGCCACCGTGCTGCCCTTGACATGCCATTACTTTATTTTTAAATTCACTAGAGATTTACTTAATGAATTTATGGCAGTTAAAAAAATTACATGGATAAAATATATTTATACAAATATAATCATATATAGATATGTGTTTTAGTATGTCCCCTAATGTGAAAAAAGTGGATGTAAAATTAATTTTGAATTTGAATCTGAAAGTTATAAAAATAACACTATTTGACTGAAAGAGTGATGACCAAGAAATAAGCCCCTGGCTTCTGAAGAAAAGTTTTATGGTCAGACGAAACACAGATTGAGCTATTTGGTATGTTTGGAGGAGTAAAGGTGAGGCTTTCAAACCTAAGAACACTGTACCAACTGTCAAGCATGGTGGTGGTAGCATCATGCTCTGGGACTGTTTTGCTGCCAGTGGTACTGGTACATTGCACAAAGTGGATGGATTAATTAAGAAAGAGGACTACCTCAAAATTCTTCAACTTCACCTCAAATCAACAGCTAGAGGGTTGAAACTTGAACACAACTGGGTGTTCCCACGGGACAATGATCCCAAACACACATCAGAACTGGTTTTGGAATGGATAAAGCAGATTAACATTAAGTTTCTGGAATGGTCATACCAAAGCCCCGACCTCAATCCTATTGAGTTGGACATTTCATCATAGGAGTCTATGGAGCCAGCCTCTAGCACTTGTTATTGCTAATAAAAAGGCCCAAGGTCATATTAATTATTTTAGAATGGCTATTCAAAACTTTGCACTAGCACTAATGCTTCCTGCTAATAGGTGCACAGGAACAGAAAAAGCTCAGATGGGGCAGATTTGAAAGCAATAACTACCAACTTATTTCATTCAGCTATTAGACTGGAGGAGAGAGAAATGCGGGTTGGCAGTCATAGCTCCTTATGTCTGTATGCATAGGCTTTTACCTTTGGCTTTTTATGAAAGAAACAGATATTTTCTAGCACAGATGCTCATTTTCAGTACTGATGACTCAACAGGGAGACCTCATGTCCTTACAGGCCCTGGAAAAGCTCCAGCTGT
Organism: Heterochromis multidens; assembly: GCA_015108495.1. NCBI lineage: Eukaryota > Metazoa > Chordata > Actinopteri > Cichliformes > Cichlidae > Heterochromis > Heterochromis multidens. The sequence goes on from VUQS01075839.1 coordinate 19,798, forward strand.
AAGTCGCTTCATATTATTTATGCAGGAAAATGAAGAGAATATGTTTTTTTTTCTACCAAAAGCCTGGACACCAGAAATAACTCCTATTTCTTTGCTACTCAGGAATTATTCAAAGTTTTTATGGCTCCCCAAAAACTGGACTGAGAGAGAGAGAGAGAGAGAGAGAATATTGAGCTGGAGAGATAGAGTGGCAACGAAAATCCTCTCTCAGCTTACATATTGAGGTTGTGTTCTCCATCAGTGGGTTTGAGGGATTGAGGAAGAACACAGAGGGAGACCCAGTCTTCTGGGCGGCATTGTAGAGGACACATTTTCTCATCATGCACACACACATCTCCTCCACCTCTATCTATCTACTCACACATGCACTTTTTAAAAAAAAAGTATTTACTCATTTCTGTTGTTCCCTCCACTGCTTTCTCACTTTACTTCTCTTTCACTCTGCTCTTTTGTACTTTTGACTCTCTCCATATTTCTCCTATTTATGTCTTAAATCCGTGTGCCTCACATAATCAGCCGGACTGACTCTGGGAGCATATAAAATATGTTGTCTGCAAACAAACAGTCCATCTGATGTTAATGCTGAATACTGAACAGTGTATGTATGTGTTTTCACTTGTTTCTGTCTTTCTCTGGGGTGAAAATGCAGAGGGTAAAGAATGACTGGGTGACAGGTGAAAGGAGCTGAGCCTCACAGGTTCATTACCGGCTGGCAGAGTGGAGCACTCCGGGGCACAGCGTTTGGAGGTAACGCTTCGGGCCTCCTCATCACCATCCTGTCACCTCCATTTTCTTACTCTTGGGCTTGGCACAGCGGCTGACCTGTTCGCCTCCAGGGAAAAAACTGTCATCCTGAACAATAAGTCGGCACCTAGTAGCGAGAAACAGGAGAAAAACAGCGGTTTTGTTTAGTCGCTGAGAAAATGAAAAAAGGTGGTATCATCTGACCTCCATGTGAATTTGATATGCAGTTTGCAATATACAGCAGGATAGACAGACAGAAACATGTTTTTCCTCTTTCAAATATACCTCAACTTCTCTGTTACTGTGAAATAAACCATTTTACATGAGATATTGAACTTCTCATGGCGCATCTGACAAAAATTTGATATAAGGTTCCTTAATAGCAATATTTAAACATGACAAGATCATTAAGTAAAGAGCTGCAATTCTGGCACAGTATCTTGCATACAAGTGACAATGATATGAAGCACAGTTTTCAGTTTTCAGTTTTCCCTCAAGCTGCACCATTGTTCTCAAATAACATCAAAATCATAATAACTGCTTACCTCCATAACTTAACTTCATCATTATGAGCAAAAGGGATACCTATTTAACCCTAGCCTCACCAACTCTGAAAATATTTTCTCATCAATGTAATCATTTATTAGCACACACATTATACACTTCTGCTGTTATTCAATGCAGTCTGCATACAGGGATAGTTAAAAATAACAAGTTGTCAGGTGTGACTTGTATTATACGCTCACATGTCAAAGATTGTGCTGGATCTTCATGCTTTAAGCAGTTAGCATGAATTATAGCAGAGAGGGAGATGATGACTGTTGTGATTTACTTGGGAGTATTTCTTGAATCTTTGTGAACTGATTAAAGGACTGCAGGAATATACAGCAGACAGTTTATTAGGTACTAGTAATTCAGAGCTGACTTAATTCTTCGTGGCATAGATTCAACAAGGTGCTGGAGACAGTCCACAGAGACTTTTGGTCCATATTGACATGATACCATCACACAGTTGCTGCACATTCATGATGTGAATCTCCCATTCCACCACATTCCAAAGTTGCTCTATTGGATTGACATCTGGTGACTGTGGAAGCCACCTGAGAACACTAAACTCACTGGTTATGTTTAAGAAAAGGTTTGAGATGATTGGTCTTTGTGACATAGCACACTTTCCTGCTGGAAGCACCCATCAGACGATGGGTACACTGTGGTCATAATGGGATGAACATGGATAGGCAACAATAGGCTGTGGAGTTTAAATGATGCTCAGTTAGTTCTGAGGGGCCAAGGAAATATTTCTCACACCATTACACCACCAGCAGCAGCCTGAACCGCTGATACAGGGCAGGATGGATCCAAGCTTTCATGTTGTTTACACCAAATTCTGACCCTACCATCTGAATGTTGCAGCAGAAATCAAGAGTTAATGCTGTGGCCTACATTTTAAACCTGCATGTAGCCTAAATGCTGACGTATTTTTGAGTTGATATAGTTAGCCAACAGCACTGGCTTTCATTTGAAGTCATATTTCTGTCTAGCTGATCAATGTAAGCACAAAATCCTTTTGTTAAAAACTCAATTTCTTTCTCCTGTGAAAAATATCTGGCTCTTTAGATGCTAAATGTGCTAAAAGCTAAGTGCTACATCCACTGTGCTCACCAGCTAGGAACTAATTGCTACTGAGCAGGTTATGCACAATGGGTTTTATCAGAGGCTTTTGGGTTGGAGTCATGTTTCTGGCTCTCTCAACAACTGTTCAGGAATCTGGAGGTGCAGCTCTTGATAAATATGTAGCACTTTAAGATGTGTATTTCTTGGCCTAATTTGACTGCTGGACAGTGTAAATACTTACTGACAACAAATGCACAGTGAAGTAATAATTCTCATGAGATTCATCAGTAGGACCAAATTATTTTATTACAAAAATAGTTGTGGCATCTTGCATAAACGTATTATTCTAAACCGGTCTGATTACCAGCTTATATACAAAGGTGACTCAGTTACTTGTACAAATGAGAAAGCAAAACGGAAAACTACCTGCACATTTATGCAATAAAGTGTATGCTTGGGTTTTATGCAACACTATTAACTTTCCTATTACTAACACTGTCAGGTTTTTTTTCACATTTTCCACCAAGACTGCCAGTTAGGGAACTTAATTTCAGACTGCAATCAAAGGGTGGTTTTTCCACAGGCTTAACTTCAGAGGCGATGTCTTTGAGAAGTTCCCCAGACAATTTCACTGCAGTATGAGTGTACTTTCTTCTGTTATCTTTGGGTAGAAGAGGTAGGAGAAAGAAGTCATGCAATATCAGTCTGCAATATGTTTAGCTGAGGGTAAGAAATAGCCAGGCTTGTAATTGCTTTGGGACAAGCTAGGATGGTTCCTCTGGCAGTAGGAGATTTTCTTTTGGTCAACCATGAGGGCAATAAGACAGATAAGAAAGGAGAGAGAGAGAGGGAAGGACTGAGAGGGGGAAAAGAGAGGGAGATTTTCAGATTTTCTGAAGTGTTCAGACAAAATAGAGGTATTACTGTCCCATGGGGTTACAATGAAAAGCCTGCAGTTGGTTGTCTTTCCAAAACTCTAAGGTTTAGGAGAGGAAAATGCACAGAAGTCTGGATAGGAAAAAAAGGAAAAAGAGTTTCGATTTCTCAGTGCATTTTCTTTTCCTCATGAGCATCCTGTACAAGTGTCCCCAGCTTGTGTCACCAGAAGCCTCAGAGGAATCATGTTGCAGTCGCTGCTTTCAGTGTTACTATCAACAGCTTTTCTCCAAATGACTTCACTTGGTTTCATTACTTCTTTACAAGGTGAAACCTGCTGAAAGATACAAGAAGAGAAACACCTGCAGCCAGAGATTCTGTCAGCTGCTTCCTACAGTAGTAATGCACTTCACTTACACTGTCAGTACAGAGTTTATTTACTGTCTCTAAGGTGTGTCCTTTAATTAATAGCTCTGGGGTTGCTCTTAGTGTTTAACTGTCTGATGTTGGATTATAAAAGTGGATTAAAAGGCTCTCCACCCCTGCAGCATGAATGTAAGCAGGTTAGAGCTGCAAGTTTGGTTGATTAATTGATCAACTGATTGCCAAAAACAACTTACAAAAAAAATACGCTTTAGGAAATTCTGATGGATCTGTTTCAATAATGTCTGACTTTGTATTGATTTACCAGCTCATCTATTAGTTAAAAGAAAATGATGAGGCTAATTGATAATGAAATTAATTGTTGTTTTTAACCTTCACTGTAACACTTTTACTAATTGTCAAGCTCAGTGAAGGCTTGAGAATTAGTAAAAGTGAGCTTCATAGAAATTGGTGAAAATTTCGTTACTTACAGTATACTTAGAAAAAAAAATCAACAATATAGATAATCTCAACAAATTTAGTGTACAACAGAAGTGAATACACCCCACACATGTTGCAAATGGCAAATGATTCAATATTGCAAGTTGACATGTATGTTATTTCCTCCTATGAGCAATTATTGGCTAGAGACCACTTTGAAAATAAAAGCAGCAAAAGTGAATTTATCTGCAATCACTGACGCACAAGTTAGAAACCTCTGATTACTTAAATTAAACTTAGTACAGCTGTGGATTCCAGTCAGCCTAACTGCATGAACAGGGCTATAAAATGTCTTGTGGACTGGAGAACGTTTTCATTGTGAGCCCTGAGAGCATCGACTGTCTGCATGTGTGCATCATAACTCCGATATTGGAAGATCAATCCTTGGAGGAATCTAGGGTATACAACAAGCCATCGTTATACACAAGATGACTTTAGGTCTTGCAAAGCTTGGTAAAAAAAAGAAGGGTTTTTTTGCCATGCACTGAAGTGCCATTGCATAGGCATGTACTAATTTCTGTTGTATACTTGCAATATGTTATTACAATCACGAGAAATGCACACGGTTCTGTTAAAGAAACTGATGCAGATATATTTTATATGTGGCTTCCCTGTTGATACCAGAGAACATTTAGGAAGTACCTTTTTGTAGATTCATTTATTTTTGTGCCAAACATTCTCTGTTGCTTTGGCATTTCTTCTGCATATCCTTATGAAATACAAAATTCTCATTAAACTCCAAACACTCCTGCCAAGAGCCACTGACCCATCATCATTTTAGAGCGGGGGATATTTTTATTCTCATCTGGACTCGATTATGTAGTTCTCTGGTTTTTCACATTTCACCCTTAACACATCCTGTTGCTTTGCTCCAGCAAATCACAACAAACACATCATCCACAGTAATGCCCCTGTTTCTTTGTCTCCTTGTTGTATGCTTTATTTCCCCAAACACTCATTTTCCAGTTGGGCAGTTAATTGAATTTGGTGCTGGATGTAAAATAGTGGGTGCTTAGCTACAGCTGCCTGCTCGTGGTGCAGAAGGTAACAGAGGTTATATCAACTAAAGCCAGGCTCAGATGGAGGAGCCAATGATGCAGAGATGCACCCACTGAGTAGCTAATAATGAAACTTGATGCTGGATATTTAGACCTGATACCTCACAGGAGTACAAAAACTACTCTGTTGTCCAAGAGTAAAGTTTAACACTCGTAACTCAGTGAGATGCTGGATTTGCTTTTGGCTACAGCAGTATGTGATGGATAAATGCAGCATATGCAGATGCTTGATTGGCTTAATATACCAGATCATCCTGCTGGGGAGACAGTACATCTGGAACAAATGATCCACGCAAATTTATTTTGTGGCATCTAAGGAAAAAAAATGTCTGCAGCACAGCATTAAAGCCAGCATCATCTTATCCTTCTCTTTAGGGCACCACTTGAAACTTAAAAGTATTGCAAATAGCTTTGGCCCTGCATGTCTCTTTTCATCCAAGTACACTTCTTTTCAAAGATTCATCTATATGCATTTTTACTTCTATCATACAACCTCAATATTGAAGCTACAGCATGGCAAAGAAAGCTCAAGGAGCCCCTCTAAAAGTCAGCAGTCTTGCAGAATAATGCTGCTTCCGAGTCAGCCGTATTGATGGCTATGATAGTGGTTTTAAAAATAGCCCTGGCTGTCCGCCTCTCCCTCCTCACTTCTCACAACACGCCACTGTCAGTGTGTTGCACCTGCTGTGGTGAGACCATTGCATAACCATCTCTGCTCATGCAGAAGATCAGTGTTTCTCTCCGGCAACACACTGTGTGTGTTCTCTGAGGCTGCTAACGGACAACAATGAGCTTGACCAAAGGACACTGAAGGTCAACGCGAATGTGAAACAGGATAAAATCCCCAAATGTCCTGTGGTGCTTCAACGTGTTTACAAAATCATCTTATATTTCCAGCACTGTGCGACATCCTCAGCTAAAGGTTAGGATGTTGTCACAGGACAGGATCACTGAGTGCTTTTAGCAAGTACAATGTATATTTGAGTGGCATTTATACTGACAGACACTAGAATCTAGCTGAAAGCTGTAGACACTGTATAGACAGTATTTTTGTTTATGCCTTTTCTGAATTTATCAGATCTTAAAGTAGATGTTCAGTGTTGATTAACATAGCAGAAAATATCAGGTACAAGTTTATTCCACTGTTGAAATGCATCAAACTGATAAGCAGCCCATAAGTCATCAAATTTCAATTAATCTGTCAAGCATACACAAATTGGGCACTTCATTAGTTACACCTTACTAGTAGCAGGTTGGAACGCCTTTTGCCTTCAGAACTGTCTTAAATTTTTTTGGTCCATGTTGACATGATGGCATCATGTCAACATGGACACAGTTTACATCAAATTCTGACCTTACCATCTGAATGTCACACCAGAAATCAAGATTCATCAGACCAGGTGCTCTTCCAGTCTTCTGTTATTCAGAGAACTGCTGCTCCCTGAATATTTTCTCTTTTTTGGATCATTCTCTGTAAACCCTAAAGATGGCTGTGTGGGAAAATCCCAGTAGATCACCAGTTTGTGAAATACTCAGACCAGCCCGTCTGGTACCAACATCCATGCCACGTTCAAAGTCACTTAAATCACCTTTCTTCCCCATTTTGATGTTCAGTTTGAATTTCAGCAGGTCATCTTGACCATGTCTACATGCCTAAATGCATCGTGTTGCTGCCACGTAATTGGCTGATTAGATACTTGTGTTCCATTTACAAGAGTACAACCAGTATCAACCTATAATATTAACGTGAAAAATTCAATACCCCATAAAAAACAAACGATATATAGACCAAGGCAGGTTTTTGTACCAGGCTGTAAACATGATTTTTCTGTTGTAAAATTGGACATTTAAACATAAAAGTATTAATGTCCAGTTGACTGATTTGCTTTTTGAGACAGCCTCCAGTGGCCACTTGTAGAACTGCAGCTTTTGGCAGCACTGGCTTCATTTTTCAAGAAAATTTATTTTGTGTCAATAAATTTAGACGTCTCAACAAAGCCAACCCCTGAACAAATATTAAAAAGCACTTGGGTAGCCTAACTTACTGTAGACTTTAATTGCACTTATGTTCTGCGTTAACATGTCTATGAAATGTCCCAATGTGGCATTTCTGCCAACCATTAGCTTTGTAAACTTTAATGTAGCCGTAAAACATTTTAAATGGTTTAACTCTTTTATTGAGATGCTGCAAAATTTACTCAACTGTTCACTTAAATTTAAGAGTCACAAGAAACTATTTCTTCTCACCTATTTTATTATTCATGACAATCTGCTTTTGTGAATTTAAACATTTAAAGGATTTTAAGAGAGTACAGTGCAATATTTATGTATTTTATTTATTTTTTAAATAATTAATTATTAATTAATTTATAATTTATATATATATATTATATATATTTATATAATATATTTTATAATTAATTTAATTATTAATAATTAAATAATTAATGATATTAACTTTTTGCTGCATCTAAAAGACGGTTTTTCACAAGTGTCAATAATCTTACTGTATAAATAAGTTCACGAGGAGGAACTTTCTAAAGGTTTTAGGGACAGATCAACATTGGAGTTCTTTCCGGACTGCTTTTGTGTTGATTGACCTACTTAATGTTCCTTTTAATTCATGCTGACTAAGATCCTTTGTGGGCTATATTAGGGTTTATCTCATTCAACATGAAACAAAACTTTGGAGAGAATACATGCTGTATGCAAAAACATAATACATTCACCTGGTTTGATTTCTGACTGACTGAAATGAGATGGATTTAAAATTCATCACTGTATTGTATGAGACATTGTTGCTCTGAGGTACAGTAAGTCAATTATAGCAGTAGTGCTGGGTGACAGTGCTCAAATTCAATTACTTTTATCACTTACCTTTAAAAATGCATGCATCAAGATGCAATGCAGCCCTCTTTCAGACTGAATGACTGCATAGGTCAATAGACATGGATCACTTTGATAGTAAATAGAGCTCTCTATAGTGATATAAGATAAAGATGGAAGTTTCATGGCCTTTTGGGACTTGGCAGATATGTCATTAGACTGACTAAAAGTTCATCTCCAACTTTTAGATTGTATTCTTCGGTAAGTTTTCTTCAAGGTAGAGAACTGTTAACCTTTTGCTGGGTGAGCACATTGATCATCTTCATTTTTGACCCTGAGGGGACCCCCTGGAGAGGCAAACAGGCTTGATACTGACTCTCAGAATAAAGATCATGAAGTTATCTTGGTCAGTTGTTTTGTGTAAACTTTACCACCAAACCATCTCTCACAGGAGTAGTGGGCAAATTCTGGAGTTGGGGGTCAATTTAGGAGGTGGGACTCCAAACAAAAAGTAAAAAGGGTAAATTGTTTAAGTGTTATTTCTAAAGCGCTTGATATTCTTGTCATAATGTGGATTAACAGCATTCTTTTGGGAATCATTATAACATTGTGCAGTACTCAAATTAAATGTATTTCTATATTTTAGTGTGTTTTCTGATGTGTATAATATTGAAAATCCTAGTTACCTGCAGACAGCCAATGGCCAGAGACCCACTTAGTTTGATTTTGCAGAGAAAATATAGACTTCATTTATTTATTTGCTACAAAATATTATTTCTATTTTCTTGTCCCACAGATTTTTCTAGCCTTAGCCTCTCGTCTCTCTCTGCTCTTCTCTGGAAACAACCTGGGGATTTATACTCACCCTCCAGAAGGATCTCCTCATCCTGCTTGTTCTCCACCGCTCTGCCAAAGAACTGAGGAAACAACTGTAAACTGTAATCTTATCAGTGACGCAGAGTCTACATATACTATGGTTTAGATAGTTAAATACTGTATACTGTGCAGAAAAAGTTTAAAAAAAATGGAGCAATGTAATAGGAATGTGCATGATAAGTCGACTAGACTTTAAACATTACTGCCCTTGCTAGTCAGTGCCAGAAATACTAGTTAGTTAAACATTTTCTTAGTAAACCATACACTATTGTTATTACACCACCAGCCACTACCCGGGGCTGCAACCCTGACAAAGGGCTGTGCTCGCTCTCTTTTTCACTTTCTCTGTGAATTCTACTTGTAAACAGCAAAGGGGAATTAAACAGATGACAGCCATGTTAACCAGAGCTGTTCTGCAGTACTTTGATGTAAAAAGTGATTTAGGTTGTAAAAAACCTAACTAAGGTTCACTGGCAACAGGTCAGTAACATGGTTGTGTATTAAAAGAGCAACTTCACCAATCTGCAGAAAACTGTGGAACAATTTCAGCAGTGGGGTTCCGTCAAGGCAAGCAAGGCAAGCAGTGCTTGTCCAGTGAAACCTAAAACCAGACATCAATTAAAATGTACCAAAGCAAACGCAGTCTCTCTCCATTCATGTCAGACAGCGTTCTGTCGTAAAGCTTCTGGTCTGTTTGCATCCATCCTTTACATCAGTGCCATCTTGTGGCTGCAGTTGGCTATTGTCTCTGGAAGCAGAATTAGCTCAGCTTAACAACGTAGCCACTGAAATCTGTATGGGGAAGGCGTTCTCATGGGCATGTCCATGTCCCGTTGACAATGATTTGAGCTATCAAGCTGAGAAGCCAGCAGCTTTTTCTGGTTTTTTGCACAAGATCCTTGTGGATAAACCTCTGGTCTCTCTTGGGACATTGATGGGAGATTAGTGTGCAGACAAACTGCCGCTGGCTCTGCTTTCACTGCTCTGAGATCAGTTGCCATCTGCACATTTGTGAAAACAGAGCTAGCATTTGCAAGTAAACAGGCACTGTCATTTATCACCATAACATGAGCTTTCTCTTGCTAATAACCTTGGCCAACATGTGTGATGTAAGAAACTTTTAATAACCGGTTTAGCATGTTAGTAATGAAAGCTTTAATGATGGAGGGGGGAACTCCTGTCATGTCCAGTTTAATAAAAGAGGCAAGTGGAAAAGGTGCAGGCTCCACCAACACTTTCAGATTAACATCTCTGAGAAATCACTTGGTTGACCAAATGTACAAAGTTTAACCAGCTGTTTTGCTAATACACCACCTTCATTTTTCATTAGCTACATACAGTTAACCACTTAGCTAAGTTCTCAAGCCTTTTATAATCACATTTTATGCCTGTGTTTCTAAGCTGATTAAAAGCGGTTTTTTTTAGAGACATGCGGTCCTCACAGGACTGCAGAATAAACAGAATATAAAGTATTTAAAGTGAGCTCAACCTTAAATATCTACAGCAGAAATAGTGAGCCATGAAACGCTGATGGGGAACATTTTGCTGCGGAATAAGTACTTGTACTTTTGATACCTTATGTACAGTTTGTCAGTAATACAGTTTTATGTGCAGTGAGGGGTGTTCAGTGTTTGCTAAACGAATGGTTCTAAAAAAATTCTCCACCACCATCATTGTCAGCTAATACCAAATATTTAGATGATAACTATAGAAGTAATAATATTTCACAATTCTTCAGTGCAGAAAGGTGAAAAAATCCAGGAAGAGTGCAGCAAGTGGCTGTCAGTATGGTATGTTTTAATCTGGTCCAGTTTAGCTTGTTAAAAAGTGAAGGATTTTTTGTTTTTCCCACCTCTGTTTGCCTTTCTATAAGAGTCGCCACATGCCACTGAATTTTAGAATAATGTTCCTCAATGTAAAATTGTGAAGACTACACAGTCTACAGTACATAATATCATCAAAAGATTAAGAGAATCTGGATACATTTTTGAATCTCTGTGCACAAGGCTAAAAATCAATATTGGATGTTCGTGATCTTTGGACCCTCAGGCAGAATTGCATTAAAAAACAGGAATGATTTTATCATGGAAATCACTGCATGGGCTCAGGAACACTTCCAGAAATCATTGTTTGTTAACACAGTTCACTGTCCCATTGACAAACACAGGTTAAAGCTCTATCATGCAAAGAAGAAGCCATATGCAAACGTGATCCAGAAACACTGCTGTCTTCTCTCAAATTCAAGATGACCTTTTTTTCTTAAAATGGTACATTTTCTCAGTGTAAACATTGGATATGTCTTCTATTTTCTATTGAAATAAAATATAGGTTTATGAGATTTGCAAATCATTGTTTTCTGTTTTCATTTGCATTTTACACAGCATCCCAACTTTTTTTTCAATATGTAAGTTATATGAAGTTAATGTGTGAGATTTGCAGTTTTATTAGACTTCTCATACTTCCTTCCTTTATTGCAATCCACTTCAGTCTCTTGTTAACATTTCCATTGATTAAAGAAAGTAAAAACTTTTCAGTTTCTACTTATTATGGAAAAGCATCCACACTCTTGAATCTTTTGAGTTAGCAACCCAGTTGCAAGCCTGCTTCAAACCATTAACAGGGAGCAAATGACTACACAAGTGCAAAAGGTTAAAAGAACATCAATTTATTAGCTTTAATTGTGTGTGGATAAATATCAAGGGAATTGCAGTCCTCATTAGAGTTAAAGTTAGAGACACAGTGTCCACAGAGAATATTTTTGAATAACTTTTTTGTATCTACACAACATAACAAAGGACTACTAGGTAATAGCTCTGTGTTGCACCCCTGTAGAGTGTGCACTGAAAAGCAAGTAGCATTACTTGTGTCACAGGTAATGTTATGGTCAACTGTGAAACTAAAAGGACAAGAACAAATGTCTGCTTATTAGAAAATCGAAGTGCAAGGCCATTGTGTGCATTGCCATTAAAACAGGACAATGAGGCTTTTACTGCTCTGGTTGTAAAGTGACACAAGATGGAGATATGGAGTGTACATAATGAAGCAATGTTTTTTTGGATCTCTCTCAGACCCCAATCTCCCATCCTCCTGGCTTGGATATTCCTAAGGTGAAAAATGTAATAATCAATATGTAAATACAGCTCTTGACTGCCAAACGAAGCAGTAACTGGAAGCCTTTTTTCCCAGCTACTCTAGGAAAATGCCTCCAACATTTTCATCATTCGTACATGGAGAAACATGAAATGAGAAGGCCTTGCCAATAAATAACTTTAAATAGGATCCATACAGCCCTAAAATAGGTCTTCTCACACAGATCTCTTAATCTTTAATGTCTTGATCTTAGTGGCCAACTGAGCCAAGGGAGTCCATGCAACTGTCCAGGCAGGAGAAGTGGTGTGACTGTTGCCTATGTTTTTGTCAGATGGCACAGTAGCGTGAAAATGAAAGAAACAGCTGACATTATTAGCAAAGAATAAGGAGCTGTGGTAAACAGAACAAACAAACAAGCAATTTATCTGTCCAATGAGGTGTTTGAGGCGACAAGAGGGAGCATGGTGATTATTTCAAATGAGCTTATTTATTGCAGTCATCCGTCAGCATTGAGGAGCTGTGTTCAAACTTCTCCTCTTCTGGGTGGCTCACAGACCCAAAAACAGATATTATTGAAGTAACACCAAATTTCCATCTAATCTCATTTGGATGACAGAGAGTTCTGGATCAAAGTAAATTGCTGGATGAGTCAAAAGCATGCCTGGAGTAATGTGCACAGGGAAAAAAAGACATTACTTTTACCACTTTAAAACCATGACAACAGAGCAGCATTAATGCTTAGCTTTATGTGTTGGTTAATTGGCATTTCTATAAGGGTAAGAGTAAATCTGTGTAAAAAAAAACAATAGCTGTGATCAGGGTGGGGCCCAAACTTTTTGTTGCTCCTTTGAGCTGAAGCTTTGAACATTTGTGGTATAAGAATATATGTGTTATGGTTATAGTTGCTGACCCTTCTGGTTGCTGCTCAATCTGAAAACTCATTAGGCTCTGGTTGTAACAGGCAATTTTTGGGGGGGCTAAAGAGGTTGAAGCTCCACCAACACTTGTGGTAAAAAATAACAGCTTTATTACTTGACTAACGCATTTTGGCATATTGCTGTCATCAGGGTCATCAAGAACTATATTACATAAAGTTTAAAAAATTTAAGCAACATTGAGAGAAAAAAAAAATCCTAAAAGGAAAAATTAAAAAAAACTAATCATGTGTCCAGTATACCCATCCACCAATCCACTCAATTGTGTGATTGCACAGAAAGAAAACATTTAAATCACCCAATGGTCTACATCCAGTACAGGGAGTCTGGAAAGTATTCAAAGCTTCACTTGTTCAACATTTTGTCATGTTACAGACTTATTCTAAAATGGATTAAATTCATTTTTCACCTCAAAATTTTACACATAATACCCCATAATGACAAAGAGAAAAAGTTTGCTTGAAAGTCTTGCAAATGTATTAAAAATAAAAAACAAAAATATAACATGCACAAAAGTATTTACAGCCTTTGCTCAATACTTTGTTGAAACACCTTTGGCAGCAATTACAGCCCCAAGTCTTTTTGAGTATGATACAACAAGCTTGGCACACCTACTTTTTGCAGTTTCTCCCATTCTTCTTTGCAGAACCTCTCAAGCTCCATCAGGTTGGATGGGGAGCATCAGTGCACAGCCATTTTCAGATCTCTCCAGAGGTGTTTAACTGGGTTCAAGTCTGGGCTCTGGCTGTTGTCCTGTTTGAAGATGAATCTTCGCCCCAGTCCAAGGTCCAGAGCGCTCTGGAGCAGGTTATCATCAAGGATGTCTCTGTACATTGCTGCATTCATCTTTCCCTCGACCCTGACTAGTCTCCCAGTTCCTGCTGCTGAAAAACATCCCAAAAGCATGATGCTGCCACCACCATGCTTCACTGCAGGGATGGTATTGGCCAGGTGATGAGCGGTGCTTGGTTTCCACCAGACATGTTGCTTGACATTCAGGCCAAAGAGTTCAATCTTTGTTTCATCAGACCAGAGAATTTTGTTTCTCATGGTCTGAGAGTCCTTCAGGTGCCTTTTGGCAAACTCCAGGTGGGCTGTCATGTGTCTTTTACTGAGGAGTGTCTTCCATCTGGCCACTCTACCATAGAGGCCTGATTGGTGGAGTGCTGCAGAAATGGTTGTTCATCTGGAAGGTTCTCCTCTCTCCACAGAGCAATGCTGGAGCTCTGTCACAGTGACCATCGGGTTCTTGGTCACCTACCTGACTAAGGCCCTTCATCCCGTAACTGGAAGCCTTCTTTCCCAGCTACACTTGCAAATTCTGAAAGAATTTCAAGCAAACTTTTTTACTTTGACATTATGGGGTATTGTGTGTAGAATTTTAAAGTGAAAAATGAATTTAATCCATTTTGGAATAAGGCTGTAACATGACAAAATGTGGAACTAGTGAAGCGCTGTGAATACTTTCCAGATGCACTGTATATTTATGCACCAATGGAGCACCAGCAAGGATGAGATGGGCACATGGTCATGTGTTATAAGGTCAATTGGGGAGTGACTAATGTCAGACCAAGGTATGTTTGGTACCTAAACAGGAAGAGTATAAATTTGGGGTGGTGTTTTAAGTTTTTCCTCATCCAATGTTACAAACATCCACTATTTTGGAGAGTTTACAATGTAGATGTTAATGAGATGTCCAGTTAAAGTCTTGTAGCATGTTTACGAATGTGGATAAATTTGAAGTATATAAAAGACTAAATTGTTTTCAGATTAAAGCCAGTGGTTTTGAGATCGCATTTTCTTAAATATGCTCCCAGTTTTGCTCTTGAATGATTTTTGTACCTGCATGCAACCAAAGCTTGGAGAAACCAGAAGGCTTACCTACATATTCTTCGTATTTGCATGGAGATATCTGTTTCCAGAGATTAGTTGCTGCTTGAGTCTTGGCAGCAAAGTCAAGTGGTGAAAATACTTGACAACATTCGAATCAAGGAGATCCAGCACAGAAAGATAAAAAAACAGGAAACACAAATAGAGGTGAAAACACAGGCAACATAACACGGCGGTATGAAAATGAGGTTTGAATAATGAGAAGGGTAGAATCTGTTACAACGTTTGGAAAAACATATATTTAAAAAAAAAAATTAATATATTAAAATAAATACAATGTACTGAAAGGTTTAGAAGCCAATATTCATTCTTTAAACAAACATTATTTAGATGAAAGCAATGTTTCAAAAATATATACAATGTATACATAATATAAACCGTAAAACAGAGCGCAGAGGAGGGAAAAAAGCATGTCAGTAAGTTACAGCAAAATAGTGGAGACTTGAAACATGAAACAGTTGGGAAACCACTGATAAAATAGCCATTTAGAGTTCGATTTATTTTGGTTATATATTTATGTGAACAAGGAAAACGGAAAATCTGCAAGAAAAAACAAGCATACGGTTCAAAAAGAGAAAAGAACAGTGAAAGTCGTCCTAACGTCATACCAAAAAGTAACAATGTATCAGTTTCTTGAATGTCTGCATTCACAAATTAATGAATATAAGTTCTTTCTTATAGTATCTGTTATCCACAGCTGCTTCTTACTTTATGAAAAGTAGCTCCCTAAGTTCATTAAATTCCAGCAGCCAGCTGAAGTTAGCTGGACAGATGCACTGATAAACCTGCGAGCTCCAATTTGAGAAGAGCCAGGTCAGAGTGCAGTGTCATTAAACACAACTCTCTACAGTGTTTACATTCATTAAATCATGTGCAAATGATACCAGACTGCTATAGATAACCCCATACAGCTCTAAACACATCAGATGCATAATTTCTTTGCTCATGCACGGACTCCTGAATCCATCACAGCCTTGTTTCCAAAAAAAGAGCAAAATCTGTGTAACATGTTAACATTTTAACATTTACCTATTTACAAAAAGAGATAATTATGTGCAGAAGCCCATTCGAATGATACAAATCATATAAACTGCTTCACCAAGCTGTTCATTATTGCACCAAAATAACCCACAACATCAGCCTTAAGCTGAAAGATTAGAAGTTGTGTGATGATGCCTTTCTGTTGTGCTCCATTCAGAAAACAATAGGATTTCTTTGCCTTTCCTGTTGTTGAGCTGTTGTTGATATTTTGATTGGCTGACAATATTTCCTTACCTCACCTTCTTAGCTTTGTTTCGTAGCAAACTTCAGCTTAAATTCAAGTGGTTTAAACTGTCTAAGAATTATACCAATTTTTATGAATAGTCCCCCATTCTTATAACATCATGGGTGAAGAGGGCAGTTACAGGTACTTGGGTGTTCACTTGAATGACAGACTGGACTGGAGGGACAACAGTGATGCTGTTTACAGGAAGGGGTTAAGCAGACTATACTTCCTGAGGAAGCTCAGATCCTTCAGTGTGTGTTGAAAGAGATCTTCTACTAGTCTGTGGTAAGTACAATCTGTTGTCTGCTTTGTGAGAGTGGGTATCAGTAACAGAGATGCCAGCAGGATCACCAAATCAATTCACAAGGCTGGAACCATCGCTGGTATTAAACCTTCTTGGTGCTGTTTCTTAGATTTATGGTGTACATATTTATAGATGTCATTTGCACTACTATTTGCTAGAATTCTCTCTTGCACAATCTCAGTCTTTTTTATTTTTCTCGATTTTTTATTATTTTATTTTATCACTGATGTGTATAAAGATTTTGCACTGCCTCACATTTTAAGGACTTTTACTTTTAAGAATGTTGTTTTTATTGTAGATTATATTATTTTTATTCTCTATGCTGCTGTTGTAACACAGCAAATAAATTATCTATCTATCTATCTTGGAGGCAGTGTTATGGCATGGGCATGCATGCCACTAGTGTTTATTGATGATGTGACTGCGGATAGAAGTAGCAGGATGAATTCTGAAATTTACAGGGCTATAATCTCTGCTCAGATTC
Source organism: Heterochromis multidens (assembly GCA_015108495.1). Lineage (NCBI taxonomy): Eukaryota > Metazoa > Chordata > Actinopteri > Cichliformes > Cichlidae > Heterochromis > Heterochromis multidens. The sequence goes on from VUQS01075839.1 coordinate 36,626, forward strand.
AGCCAAATGCTGCAAAACGTCACAGTGCAAATGGACAATGACCCAAAACATTCTGCAATAGCAACCCAAGAGTTTCTCAAGACAAAGAAATGGGATATTCTTCAATGGCCAGTCACCTGATTTAAACCCAACAGAGCATGATTTTCAGTTCTTAAATACAAAACTGAAAACAGACAGACCAAAAAAAAAAAGAGAGAGAGAAAAACAAGCAGCAACTGAAGGTGGCTGGAGTAAAGGTCTAGCAGAGCATCTCAAGTGAGGGAACACAGCATGTGGTGATGTGCACGGGTTCTACAATTCAGGTAGTTGTCGACTAGAATAGATTTTCAAAAAGTATTAAAAACAGTGTTAGCTTATCCGATTTCTTTTGAGCTCTCTGAAAATGGGGGATTGTGAATAAAAATGGCTGTAATTCCTGAACAATTAATGCAATATTTTTGTAAAATGACTTGAATTAAAGTTGAAAGTCTGCACTTCAATTACATGTTGATTGATGTGAAAACCACTGTGGTGGTGTACAGAGACAAAATTACCAAAAATGCGTCCTTGGCCAAAACCTTATGGACCTAATTGTATACACTGACGATATAATGCTTCATTTGCTGATGTAAGTGAATTGTACCAGATGTTTTTTTTTACACTTTTTTAAACTGTTGCTAGTGCTCTGATATTATTCCTCACTGACAGTAGCTCCTAAATCCCTCAAATAAATAAGTTCTGGGTGGTGCACTAATACGACTAATTCTCCTGAATAATTCTAAATAAACAACAGACACAGGGAGCTGATTCTGTTTTGTAAGATCCAAATTCTAGCATGACGACACAGGATAATCTTTGAAGGCTGTCAGACTTTGTTAAGCCATTTATTAAAAACCTGGCTAAGACACATCAACACCTGTTTCACTGATCAGGCCAGAAGGGCTCAGTTCTCTCGTCTGCAGCTGACGAATGTCTCAGAATTAAATCTTGTTTGTCCTTTAGTCTTTGATAGCAGCATCAATACTCATTTTGTACTCAATACTCATTTTGTCTGCTACTCATAGATTTTACTCTGACCCCAGTGAGAGTTTGCTTTCCTGTCTGGTGAAAAATGCAGCTGCAGGGCTTTCAACAAAAAGGACAATAAAGCTTTTCTTTAGGCTAGTGATTCGTTAGAAATTAGTGCTCCTTTATCGACTTGACGCTGCTTATCATTATCATTGTATTTTCATTGTAATTTGAAAATATTGCATTGCTCACCTTGTTGAACTTGTTTGGGGTATTTTAGTGATTTGCTGCTTACATTTGGTGCAAGATATTACAAGATTAATATTGCCTTCTTTCAGAATTAGGATCACAACAGATTGTGAATGATTGATATTTAGTGTGAAGAAATACAACAAATTACTTGTTGCAAATAGATTTCCAAGTTGCTAATGAATGGCTTTTGCAGAGTGTTTTGGCATGGAGGACATATTCACCGATGACTCAGAGTGAAATTGTGAAGCTAGAAATCCATACTGGTGCCAGTTTAGTGAGATATTACTTAATGTTTGTTTTCTATCTATTACAGATTTTTTGCATTTATTTCTCAGCATTGAAGAGCTTCCAAATCCTGCTAATGCTGAACAGATCAGACTGGTTTGTATATTTCTATTCAATTAAGCTTGAAGTTTAGGCACTTCTGTATTCTATTCATGGTTTTGCTGACCTGTTAAGGACAAAACACCGTCCTCATTAAGGAATATCCCAAAAGCGCATGTGCATGAGCAGAAATACAATCAGATGTTCCTAGACTCACTGCACACAGACAGGATGCACCAGTGGTTTCACAACATCTGACTAATTGTTTGGGTGACAAGGCTGCAGCTAATGGGAAATAAATACAAAAATGTTTTTGCTCATATCAGTCACTAACATGAAACAAGAGGTTTTGAATGTCATCACAATAATTTACTGTGAATTTATTCTTGTCAAAATTCAATTAAATGGAAAAAACGGAAATGTTAATATTAGAATATCAATATCGTTTATTTTTCCACTTCTATTAGCAGGTGACAAAAATCCAGTGAGTGTAAGACTAACACTATTAGACCAAGTATTTGATTTTAGTTTTAGATGTACAGTGCTGTGCAAAAGTCTTGAGGCCCCCCTCCCCTCATCTTTATATTATATATTTTATGTATAGCAATTTATTGAAACATCTGCAAACATACATTAAAATACAACATATAAGGCAAAAACTGAGTTGTATAATTCTAATAAGTTAGAAAGTCACTGTCTGGTATGACCACATTTATTTTTCCACACAGCCTGAACTCTCTTAGGCAGCTTTCTTCTAATTTCTTTAAGTAGTCTTCAGGAATAGTTCTCCAGGCTTCTTGAAGGACATTCAAAGCTCTT
>VUQS01075841.1:4631-20828 GCA_015108495.1 Heterochromis multidens
TTTAAATTCATTAAAAAAAAAAAAAAAAAAAGACCTTCTTTTATCCTGTTTTTGTAAACCTCTTTCATTATTGGAGGCAGCAAACATTACAAGGCTTCATGATACTACAGTCAGTAAGCATAGTGACTCTTTGCTACTGGTTCTTAAAATATATTTACATCACTGTTTATGTTCTCATCATGACCTTGCCTAATTACATAGTATGTTGTTATTGTAGCATGTTTTTTTTGTTCTCTTATAATATCAATTCACATCATAGTTAACACTCCTGTAATAATGCTGCTGTTTCTAACATGTGTTAGTACGACCATGTGTTTTTTTTTCCACAGCTATCCCATGTTTTATGATGTGCAATTTTCACATTTTTGAAAGTGCAGATTGGGTTCTTTGTTTCTTCTAAAACAGAAATTTGGCAAGGTATTCAGATGTTTGTATTTATCCATAGGTTTATATTCTACAGCACATCAGACCCAAACCATTTCTCCATTGTTCCACATTGCAGTATTGAGTCATCACTAATACAAACAGTGAAGTTAAATAACATTCTCTTGCAAAAGAAATCAAATAAATTGATGAAAAATTTGTTCGTTTTGAATGTACACTATGTACAGTACTGTGGAAAAGTCTTGAGCCACCACTTAATATTTTGTTTCCAAGGAGCCAGACATTTCATGCAATTTTTTTTTAAGTGCTCTTGAGCAATAGTTCTCCAGACTTTTTGAAGGCCTTTAAAAGTTTGTCTTTGGACATTGGGTGCTTTTTTCCCACTCATTTTCAGTCTGGTTCTTGTACCTGACCATTTTCAGAGGAATGCTTTTTTTTTTTGTTTGTTAAGCCTATGACCTATGAATCATTCAAGTATTAAAAAAAGGAATCACACTGAAGGGATGAACCAGTGTTGTGTCTGGACAAAACAGACAACGTAGCAAAGAGCCAATTTTAAATTGTAGTTTAGGCACTTTGTTACCAGCAGCCTTTTGCAAAAACACATAATGTGTTCCCATTTCTTTAGTTGAATCTATGAAAAATGCCAAAGATAACAGAGTTTGACAGGCATAAAATAGTATTTTTGCATCAACAAGGTTATTCCCAAAGAGCTGTTAGCTGATAACTTGGCATATCTCAGCATGGTTCATTGTGTCTTTAAAAAAAAACTGGTCAATTGAAGGACAAAAGATGAAATGGTAGGCCTAAAAAATTATCTACAGCCAATGAACAGTATCTGAAAGTCTTGTCCTTAAGAAATAGGGGAAAAATCCAGCAAAGACCTGACACAGGACCTGAGAGACGCATCTGGCCCATCAGTTGATCCATCTACTGTTCATCAAAGCCTCATCAGAAATGGTCTCAGTGAAAATGTGGCTGTCAAGAAGTCATTCTTAAGGAAGGGAAAAAGGGAGAAAAAGCTGAGGTATGCCAAATTACACAAGAACTGGACTGAAAATCAGTGGCTACAGGTCTTTTTTGGTTTAAATCATCGTCAGTATGTACAGAGGATGTCAGGAGAGAGGTACAGCAGTGAGTGTACACAGCCAACACGGTGGAGGCTCGGTCATGGCTTGGAGCTGCATTTCAGCCAGTGGTGTTGAACATAGAAAAGTACCATCAGATTTTGATCCACCATGCAATACCATCTGGAAAGCATGTGATTGGCAACAGCTTCATTTTTCAGCATGACAATGATCCCAAACACACTGCCCATGCGATAAAAGCATACCTGGATAGAAAAACACACAATGGAACACTATCAGTCATGGATTGGCCTCCCCAGAACCCAGACCTCAACATTGTTAAAGCAGTGTGGCATCATCTTGAGAGAGAATGGAACAAAAGGCAAAAACATCCAAAGAGGAGCTTTGAATGTCCTTCAAGAAGCTTGGAGAACTATTCCTGAAGACTACTTAAAGAAATGACAAGAAAGCTGGCCTAACAGAGTTTAGGGTATGTTGAAGAATTAAGATATTCTTCAACACACACCAGATATTGACTTTCAGTCTTGTTAAAATTGTACAAACTCTTTTTTTGTTTTATATACCGTATTTCTATTTATGTTTGCACATGCCAATAAATCAGTGCACCTACTGTATTTCCTACTTTTCTAACAAAATATAAAGACTTTCGGACAGCACTGTATCATAAATTACTTCTGTATAAATACAAAAGTTTTATATTCTTCCATAAATAATATCTTTGTGTGTTATGTCATTGTAATTTTAAATACAAGCTTTATTTTTAACTTTTAACTAATTCTCACAGTCGATAATCGCACAGGGCCGTTGTTCCCTAAAGTTACATTGGAAACATGTAGCTCAATATTGAATAAACAAAAACCTGACAGTTACTCACCCAGCAAATCAACATGCAGAAGCTTGCCAGGACATCTGTGGAGTCTTAAAAGGGACATAGAAAACAAGTCAGCTTAATGTATTGCTTGGTTTGTCAAAGAAGAAACAAGGAGTGTTGTCATGCATCACATGAGCTCCGAGTTGTGTGTTGGCAAGTTATAAATAAAGTGATGGGATTGTTGAAGATTTGCTCTTGATACAGTCTTCCTTCCTTCCTTCCTTCCTTTCCGTCTGGAGCAGGATAAAGCGGGAATGAATGCCAGACTTTATTTGTCTGAAACTATTTGCCCAGTTCATCAGGAAAGGTTGAACTAACTGTCACAGTTAGTTTACAGAAACTAATCTGTGATGTTTCATTATAAAACCTACGCACATACAAACATTTTCTCCCCTCTGTGCTTTGGCTGCATTTTGTGATTCTTGTGTAATATGGATGTAAATTAGTGGCTGATATTGCAGCTTATGTGTTTGTGTGTGTTTGTGTTTGTGCTCATGTGTGTGTGTGCGTGGGCATGCACATTCATGTGTATGTGGTAACAGTACAAAGATGTCCCAAGGGTTTTTTCCCCCTTTTCTCATTACAAATGCTAATGTCACATTAATGAAATCGGCTTAGTTTAAGGTTTATAGCGTAGCCTACACTGAGAGATTTGGCCTTGACACTTCCCACATATTTCAAGTTAAATCACTTTTTTTTTTCTTCCTATGGGCATACAATTTCAAGTTACTCTAAAATGTACTGGCCCTGAGTGAAACTTCGGAGGTAAAGTTTAGGGCATGGTTGCCAAGCTCTGTCATCGTTGTAAATTGTTGGGCCACAGGCTGCCCGCTACTCATCTTCCAAAGATGAGCGTTAGCTTAGCAACAGCAGTAATGGCTTCAATAAGGGTCTGGCTAATGTAAACATTGTGGTAATGTGTAAGCGGCAGTTTGTAGAGTCACAAGCTGTTAATCATTGCTCAACAGAGAGCTTGTCAGGCACAACAACATGCCAGAGAGTTAATCATAGTTATAGATCCCTGCTTTTATGCAGAGGACATTTAACAGCTGAGTTTCTAATCACCTGGCCTTTCCAGTAAGCACGTACAGTAATATTAGCAGCCATGATTCCAAGGGTCAAAACAAAGAAGAAGTGAGTAAACACCTGCTTTAAAATGCACACATCTAACAGCATTGTTTACCATTACACATACGACTAAGGATATTTACTAGATTGTTGATTCATAATGTATTAATTTCATATTTCCATATTTTTCCAGACAAACCTGCATATCGGAGATGAACCTGTGATTTGTGTTTTCTCTTAATATTTCTGCCATTTAAACCCTTAACACATCAGTTTGTCTGTTTTTCCCGCTCGAGTGTGATAGGTAGCATTTTCTAACCTTTCACTGAGGTTTTACTTCTTTGCCTCAGTTTGACTTTTTTTTTTGAAAAACAAAGGCTTAACCAGTAACTGTGAGAAGACAAGATTGCTCTTTGTAATTAAAAGCCAATTTTGTAAAATTGATTAGATTATGCTAATCAGGGGAGATAATATCTTAAAAGCAGTGTGAGGAACGGAGATAGAGGGAGTGTGAAGAGTGGAAAGGAGTGACAGTCCAGCCGCCATTACAAGCTGCTGATTTCTGCAGAGTGCTTCATAAAATGTCAGAGCGCTTCTCCCTGAGCAAGACACTGAAAAATGGCAGCGCTGTGATGTGCTGGCACCTCACCTGCTGCACTGTGTGCGAGTGTGTGCATGTGTTTGTTAGAGAGAGAGAGAAAGAGAGAGAGGCAGAGTGTGAGTGTGTGTTCATTTGTGCAAGTGTGTGCTTGCTTCTGTGTACATGCCTGTATGTGTGTTTTTACATCTGTGCGTGTGTGTGTGTGTGTGTGTGTGCGTGCGTGCATGTGTGTATGTGTCCACGCTGGCCTCCCTCCCATGTTGCAGTGAAGCAGAACAGAGTGGCTGACTGCCTGCTGCTTTGCCTCCCTCTCTGTCAATACAACACCATTCTCCTCCAGCCAGTCATTTTCACATGTTTAACATTAAGTAAAGCACACATTTGAACAGAGGAATACAGCTGATTGACATATTGAGTTTAATGCTGGTGGATTTTCTCTCATCTCAGCTTACTGTATGTTGCCAGATTGTTGCTCTGAAACTACTCAGTAGCTTTTAAGACCGTCACCTGATTGGAGTATTCAAACGCAGATGCAACACCGTGGATTGTGTGCCATTGTAAATACCTGTAAACATGTTTTCTTTTTTTTTGCTCCCTTATGTTAAGAGCACCGCGAACCTCATTTGCCATTTAGCATTTGTCTGTTTGTGAAAGAAACAAACACAAAGCAGTTAATGAAGTCAATTTGTGCAGGTGTAGCTAATGTTTTAATAAAAGCAAGAAATAAGAGAGAGTGTGAAAAGTAGAGTGTGAGGTGAGAGAGACTGGGCAGGAGAAAGGTGTTAAGGTGGGGGCTGGAAAAGAGATAAGCCAGAGATGTGAGCAGTCATTCATTAAGCAATATTAATTGCTAAGCGAGCTGCTAACTGTATAGCAAATGTACGATCTGGGGTGCCCCTGGTTGTATGGTTCATCCATAAGAGTTTTTAGTTTCGCTGCATTTTGTATAGTGGCCATAATGGCCATTTAAATCAAATTAATTCATTCTTTTCATGGACACCTTTTTTCTTGTGCCCTGCAAAGAGCAATGGAAGGAATATTACTACTGCAGCAGCTTTGTGTGGCTGAGAGGAAGAGTGAAAAATTAGGGTTTGTGACTGTACATGCCTTTTCAATTCTGTCAAATAACACATTATGTGCTGCAGTAGCAGCATCAAACAAAAAATGTGACTGGTAGTCATGGATAAGCTATTTCAGCCATCGCACCACTTATCCGAATTCTGTCACATTTACACAGTGATATCAGTTATCTCCTGCAAGTAAAGTTTCAGTTGAACAGAACTCTAAATGTTTTTCTTCCCATGGAAATGGACAGGAGGGCCTCCAACAACTGCTCAAGCACGACTGGCCGCTCTCTGGCTATTCCATTGTTCTGTCACTGTCAGTTTGTTTTGCTCTTTGACATGCATGTCATTTGCATTATGCATATCTGGAGTACTGTGCTCATTTTCTCTCCTCCCCCTCTCTCCTTCTCTCTCACTCGCTCCTTTTTTCCTTGATATTCACCAATAACTGCTGTTACTTCCTGCGTGCACTTCTTGTGTGCATTTGTGTGTGCATTTGTCTTATTAAGATTTTGTCAGGAAAATGGTACTCAACAAGGATAAACCTTGTTTTATTGCATAAATTTAGTCATTTTGCATGACTAGTTTGATACCTAACCTGAGCTCAAAAACATATGCTATAAATTGGTGAAATAGTACACTTTTTAAATATGTGCAATCCAGTCTCTTACATAGTAGTTTTCTGTTCAGTTAAGCCATTACATCACAAGTTATTGAGGAATGCCATCATTACAAAACAGAGCATCAAAGCTTGCACTGATCAACTTATTCTGAATGAGATTACACAATGCACTATTGACACAGTGTTTTATTAAGATTAAAGAAAAGTGATTGGATATTAATGATGCAGCTATTGCAATTTCCCAGACTGATTCCAATTTTCTTTCTAAGAACTTAATTGACACCATTTACAATCATTTTTGTGACCTTTCTTTTGTGAAAATTTCAATTTACGTTTATAATAAAACATTTGATGGAGGCTAGAGGACTCCCTTTCTCTCAAGCAAATCTCAAAATAAAGTTATCTAGGTTACTGGATGAGGCTTTTTTTGTACAAATGAAGTCCAGGTAAAAATGAACTACAGTATCTCCCTCTTCTAGCATGTAAAACATGTCATTAGGTCTGTAAATAAATCTAAAAAACACAAGTTGGTGGTGGTGGGGGAGGGGTGTCACTGTGCCACTGTGTTCAGCTGCTTCTTGTACCTCAAACAGTGCTGACTGAGCTGAGATCATGTTAAAGTTCGAATTAATAATTGCTGAAGAAGAGATACTTTAACTAAAAATACTTAAACGCAAAGGGGGGAAAAAAAAGACTACTTCAAACCTGACTGAGTTTATACATAGAACTGTAAAAACAAGGAGCCCACCAATTGCTTCACTGACAGATTACTGGCTACAGCATTAGCATTACGAAGGAGATCAGATACAATTAAAGCCATTATATATATATATTACATTTTGTTTCATGGTAGAAACATCCTTTCAGGGTGTAGGCTAATCAGATCAGCACAGAATGCAATACAATTGAGCTAATTCCAGTCAGTGGATGAATAATTGGTGCATCTCTACTAAAATACTTGCCACTCAGCGTCAGTTTGCTGTGGCTCATCTGTTTTGGATCAGTTTTGCTCTAGATTCAAAACACAGGACTAAATGGCATTAACTACAATCAAAGTTAATATTTACAGCAATTATAGTATTTTTGTGCTGCTGTCTTTGGAAATGCTGTGAGAAAAATTTGATATGATTATTAGATTTTGAGATGATTTAGTACTTCAGAATTGTGCAAACGTCTGCAAAGGTCTCTTTAAATACTGGAGAATTGCATCTGCTGCATTTAATATGTGGGATGTATTTTGTGAAGTGAATTGTGCTTCTAGTATCCAAGCTTGATGTTTCAGGCCTCGAGGTACATTTTTTGCACATCATCAGTTTGGCTCTGCACTGAGTTACATACAAAGCTCTGTTGTGAAAAGTGAACTAGAGCAAATGTAAAATGCTGTCAGTGTTTTAAATGATAATTAACCTTAACAGGCATTGGCTTACTACTCACTTTGCCTCCAATGCATCTGTTGAGTGTCTGTTTGTGCATGTGCATTGCATGTATTTGTTTTTTGTTATTCTGTGTTTCCAAAGTGCTTCGAAGTCATTACGGATTCTTGTAGACACATGCAGCCAGTGGCGAGCAGATCTGGTTCAGTCTACAGAAAAACAGTAATGAGCATTGAGACTGGCAGATGAGTGTGAGTGGCTAGCAGAGGGAGAAGGGCAGATTCATCAGGGATGATTGCCTGATGCACACTTCTGGTTTTTTGATGTGAAGACCCTGCTAGGTTACCATGGGGAGAATAATTAGCTTTGGGTGGATGCAGATGCGAATGAGCGTAAGAGATGGGGAATTTTCTTATTGAGCTTACTTTATGATACTTAGAATGGTGCATAAGGGTGTGCTTGTGTGCACACAGATACACACAGATTATCCTTTTTTTGTAACACTTGCACACAGACACACACTCACTACCATCTCATTCTCTTCTATTTATGGCCAGGAAATGGGAGTAGTGCTATGTCTGGTTGAGCTGAGTAACACTATTCTGTCACACATAGGTTTGACATCAAACACAAGTGACAAGCCTATCCTATTCCTCTCCACCGAGTCATCACCATGTCCCAAAATCACATTATTGTCACTGGGAACCCAGCAGAGACGGATGGTGAGTAGGGGTGTTGATTCCAGCCTTTGGCATCTACAGTATGCTTGAAAAGGCAAATAAAGCCATTTGGCAAGAGCTGATTTCTTGTCATTTCAAAAATATACAGAATGTGTGTGGCACGCCATTTGGTTTTATATTTTATCTAAAGCCTCTTACAACTGCATGGATGCGCAAATGTGTAGGGGTTACACCAGGGCCCGGTAAATACTAAGGCTGGAAACTCTTCTGTCACACGCCACACTCTACCATTTGTTGCACACAGGACCATATCATTACCTTTTTACCCTGGCAGGCAGTAAGCAGCTCTAGCGTGGTAAGCTCCAGTGTTACATGAAAGCAGGCAGGCAGTGGTGTGGCTGTAATAAGACCTGTGGCCAGCACCACTGCCAAGGCTAGCTGAGGAAGGGTGAGAGATGGTGCCCATCCCCTACGTGCCCTGCTCTGCCATCTGTCACTGGGCAGGAGTGGTGCCGAGGGAGGGGTCTGAGTCACTCTAGTTGTTGTCACCTAGACAGGCCACACTGGGGCATGCTGTCTCTTTGTACTCCTTTCAGGCATTGGCACAATCCACTGTGAGTTCACCACGCAGCTATGCAGTTTTGTGCAAATCCAGTTTAATGTGATTATTCAGTTATTCAGTGTTCTGTACTTTTTGTACTTCATTAATTAAAAATGTAAAAAAACGAGTGTAATGGAGTGTCTCAGTGATAAAACACTCCAAGTAAAATAGAGCTATAACAATTAGCTGATTAATAAAGTCACACAATCAGTGTTAAAGCATGATATCACAGAGTACATACTGTCTCTTTAAATGTTCTCTGAGTTGATGTTTGACACGGGACAAAGGTTGTCACTTTTTTGTGCCAAGATTCCTGGTTATGTCATTTCCTGGCTGATGGTATGTATGCAGAGAGGGGGGGGGAGCGAAGGCAGCAGAAATGGGGTCAAGCAAGCCTGTGCGTGCATTCGGTCAGTGTTCATTGCCAACACGCGTGCAAAGCACAGGCATCCACATCCATATGCATATGTCATGCCTACAAAAACATACACCCACACGAACCTATACAAACACACAGAGAGATGGGAAGTTCAAGCAGTGAGTCTGAACAGCAGCTTTACAAGGTCAGAAATAAGAGATGTTCTTGCTGATTCAGACTTAGTGTCAGTGATCTCACTTTGGCGAGTACTAGTGCAACAGAAAGTACCTCTTTGTGTGTTGTGTGTGCTATGTCTTTTGGTGAAGAATGATTCACCACTCACTTACTGGCAGTTTTTCACCTATCTGATAACCACAGTGTCTGGATATTAGACTTATAAAAAGCATTATTAATTCTCAGAAAGACTTTGACTGGCGATGTAATAAGTCAATATGGTTGTTTTGAGCAATGCAGAAAAAAAAAACTGTAAAATTGATGATTACTCCCTCCAGTCCTTTGTGTTACCAACAACTCTCATCATTACACACTTGCTATGTTGACATTTTTCTTTTTTGGCTAACTGAACACAGGTCTGTGCTAGACACAGTTGACATCACAATAAAAGGTAGGGAGCAAGAGATCTGGAGGGGAGAGCGACTGTTGTAGAAGCAGCGATGATATACTCTTTGTTGTCTATGGTAAGGAGAAAAAAGAAAGAGAGCTGGGAGCCACTGTGTGTGTCTTTGAATGAGGTCAGGGCATCATGGGGAATAATGCATTTCCCTTCTCTTGCGCCAGGCGCTCCTTCCATTACGGCTGGAGAAGAGACATTGTGTCCACACTCTGATTACCACTGATCCATGCTGATGACTCTGTTGGCGGATTATCTCAGTTAGTATCAGCCATCTGTTACTGTGTGTTTGTGTGTGTGTGTGTGTGTGTTGAAGGGGTGAGGAGAAAAGGGGCAGGAGACACACAGGAGGTTGAATAGTTTGAGGCTGCGACACACACACACACACACACACACACACACACACACACAAACACTTTCATAGGCACATGTATTGGCAGTCTTTTGTTAAACCGCTGCATGTGTAACTGAGCACCGCTCATACACGCAACACAGACATACAACACCACAAAACAAATGCATGATGTAAGGCCGCGATACTGAGCAGCACAGGCCACCAAATGCACTCACACTATCTCTCCTTTATGCTATTCTGCCCTCCTTTCAGATCATACTGACGTGTGAAGGCTCCTATATGAAGGCCAAGTGCAATCATAAAACTGCAGAGCTGTTTATAGCTACACTATCTCCTGAAGGGCCGCTGCATCTAACCACTATTAGCTGCATGCGTTGACAGCTGGGTGCTGTGTTGTATTTGTGGACGTGACTGCGAATCCGGTGCTGGAACACATCTTATAAATCATAGTTCAGCTATTAGCATAAATTCTCCCTCTCCTTGCATCTGCGAGACCTGCTGTTTCTGGTTGCAGCGTTCTCTGTTGATTGGTCGGTGTTGTTCAAGTCAAATTGATTTAGCCGTTCACGGAGATTATAACGCTTGCCTTATACCGCCACTGTGGTGTGCCGTTAATTACCTATAAAATCAAGCTAATTCTGATGCTAAATCCATTTTAATTTCTCATAATTAAGTCAGGATTGGATCCTTAAATACCTTGGCGCTCCATTATTGTTGCAATCATTGTTGTTGCTGTGCATTTGGTGGTACATTGCTGAGCCCAATCTTATTATTGTTATTAGATTTAATTGCTCTAAGTGATCAGTTTGTAGTTGTCAGAGGAAGATGGACTCGCCTCGCAGTCGTTTCTTTCCCCCCGCTGTCCTTTCTCTCTCTGTCTCTCATCCCAGGAAGAGGCCCTTTGAGAGATTGTGAGAGATGAGAGGAGATGAGGGGGAGGGTAGCTCTGCTTTACACCTCTGCAAAGAAGGGATTGCTTTTTTGTTGTTTGTTAGGGGGGAAATCAATTCTGTTCACATCATCACGTTTTGACAAGGCGAGGCATTAAGTGCAGATATTGAGAAACGACAGAAACGGTTTACAGGCTGTCCTTCATCTTCTCCACTCTTTACCTTTCTTCTGCCTTTCCCACCCCCCCACCCACAAAAAAATCAGAGTATATTGTCTTGCTTATTCTTTTTTTCTTCTCAATCTCTCAAACTCTCTTTCTCTCCCTCTGTCTATGTCTCTCCCTTCCTGTGAAAAGGTAGGAAATGATCCGCTTCACTTACCAGCTGACACCACGTAAGCCTGCTCATCCTCCGAGACACAAGCCTTTTGTTTTCATGTGCATTATGATAATTATGAAGGGCCACAGCTCCTCTCCATTTTCACAACACTTTTGATGATACTTGCTTTTTTTGTCAGAAGCAAACACAGAAAAGTCACTTTTTCTTTAAGTCTTGTGGAAGAATCCTTTTTCCAATATTTTTTTTCCACCCCGACCTGACATTTAAAAGGTGACAGCCAGAGTGAAGGAGCATAGAGTGTGACAGTCATTCATGCAACAAAGTGTGGCACAGAGGTAACAGTTTTTTGGGAGTTGAAATTATGATAAACTCTCCATCTTCACTCAACTGGAAATATATTCTTGTAACTAACATGTAACATTCATTTACTGCCTGTTAAGGTTGATAATTTGTCTCTTTAACCCACATCCTGTCACCTTGCGTGAGATACAATTCAAAGGACCTTTGACCTTGCTCTTATTTACACAGTCACCCTCTTTTCACTGCAGCAATGGCAGGGATGGCTGCCCAAGTCCGATGGCACACCAGCCTCCTCCCCGTGGACTGCAGCAGGTTTTCTTGTCATCCGCGCCTCTCTCTCTCTCCCTCTCTCTTGTCAGTGTTGCTCCTGGCGAAAGGCTGATACTTGATATTCAGAGGATAGCAGCTTTTGTCTCAGAGATTTAATCAGTGGCTCTGCTCCCACTGCAGAGGAGAGAGGGAGGGTGGCGGAGGGGTGGCAGGAGCGAGAGAGAGAGGGAAAGAGAGATGGAGGCAGAGACTGTTTATGTGTAATGACACAATAACAAAGCCTGCCTGTAAAACACAATCTGCAAACTGTGCTTTTGAAGGGGATTTTCAGTCCTGGATTAGTGTCAGGCAGAGGGATATGGAAAAGGAGAAGAGAGAAAAAGAGTCAGGTTGATGTGATAGACAGGGGAGGTGATTTTTGTGTGTGTGTCTGTCTGCAGTGGGGGCTGAAATGTGTGAACTTGTGTGCCAGTGTGTGTGTGTGTGTGTGTGTGTGTGTAAATGCGTGTGTTTTGTATTTGTTTGCCTCCACAAGTCAGCGGTTGTGTGGGCATAGCCACATTGTGTTCTCAGTTGTAAGCAAAAGGGGATTAAAGCTGAATAATGTAAGTAAAATATTTGGCTGCAGAATGGCCAAATGTTTCTTGTGAGGGTTTGTGTTGTTGGTTGGCTGATAATGGCTGGCATGGTAACTCTGTGAAACTGATAATGGAAAAAGCTACCGTGTTGGTTAATGCACCAATCATCTAAAAGCCTATCCATTTAGTTCTGGTTCCAAGTGAAAGGAGGCAGAGAGTAATGCTGTCTTTAAAGGCCTCAAAGAGCTCTTTTAATTTGAATGACTTTTTTTTTTTTCTTTTTATCAGGGATGTGTAAAGGGATCCTACTTGTAAAACACAGGTGCCCACATGTGTGAGTTTGCACACGCATCTGAGGGACTGCGAGTGACAAGAAAAGTGACAAACGTGTTATTTGTCTATTTTGTGTTTGATATTTTGGCTAATCTTTGTCATTTCAACTGTCCCACTTTGAGCTCACCAGAGCAAGTTTCTTGTAAAAGTGGCTGTCCCGTTGTGGAACAGATTCTCAGCACGGGCATGTTCCTGCATCAAAATGTGAAACCTGCTTTGTTGTCCCTTATCAGAGTCCTTAAACATGTCATCCTTCGTCCTACCCCATATTGAATCAATAGAGGCTGGGAGCCAGTGAGCATGGCTAAATGGAAATATTGTTCAGGGGAAGTGAGATGTGAAAGGAAAAGTGTCAGGAGGTGTATGTGTGTGTGTGTGTGTGTGTGTGTGTGTGTATGTGTGTGTGTGTGGGCACGCACGTGCACGCGTGTGCTTGAACGTGTTGTGTAGGGGGCGACAGTATGCATTTGTGTGCACGCGTTTAAGTGTGTGTGTTTGAGAGTGTACGGGTGGGTGTGCTTTGCTATTGTAACCCTACTGATTGGATTGTGTTTGACAGATATGGAGTCTGGAGAGCGGCTGGTCTCCCCTGCGCCCACCCTGTCTGCTGCTCGCACCTCCTCCCCTGCGGCCTCTTCCTCATCCTCATCCTCTTCTTCTTCCTCTTCGTCATCCCCTGCTCCCCACTCTAAGAGCAGCCTGGCCCCGAGCCCCTCAGCACTGGGATCCACCCTCAGCGCCTCTGGTAAGAAACAGTTGTGTCAATCTTCTGTCTCTGAAACTGTGCGTAAAGAAGGAAAAATACCAACACATAGTGCAAACTGTTTTCACATAACCATAAAAAGATGCCAAATATGGCCACCTTCATGTCTCGATAGCATTCAGAATCTTCCTCATTTCTTTACCATGAAAAATGAGTTTTTTCCAGTGTTAATTATACAGTTATTTTGCAGCCGGTGTGAATACACCTCTCTTCCAGTTACATGGATTTTTTTTTTTCCCTGACAGCTTGGGTTGCAATTGAAAAGCTGCTGCATTAATGAATCCCAAACAATTAGGGGGCTCTTTTGTGTAAGAAACACACACATGCTTCGCCATGTCTCCTGACAACCTTCAGCTCTCTGGCTCCAGCTGCCTCAGAGTCAGACTCAGCACGCCACTGTGCATGGATGCATATGTGTGTGTGTGTGTGTGTGAGAGAGAGAGAGAGAGAAAGAGCCTCTGCCTGCATGATTTAACATTTGTTAGCCACTCAGTGTCTAGTCATCCCTGTCCAGCATCCAGCCGCCTTTCTATGTATTGGTCAAAGCCATTAGGCAAAGAGGAGTGTGTATATTTGGTGTGAGTATGTGTATGTATTGTATCTCAGTGTGTTTTTCAAATATCCCTTGTGTGAGAGTGAATCATTTGCTCATACTTTCGTTCTCCTCATCTCTTAATGTCTTTCTTTTTTTTTTTTTTTTCTTTTTTTTTTTTTTTTTTTTTTTTTTTTTTTTTTTTTTTTTTTTTTTTTTTTTTTTTTTTTTATTGTGAGCATATACCAAAGCACAAGCTATGCTGGCATCACAAGTAGCTGTCCTTAGTTTCTAAATGTTTGCAGACTTTTACTTCAAGTATGAAAGTAATATTTAGACCTTTACTTTTTCACTTTCTTGTGAAGAATTAGATTAGAAGTTGATCTTTGTCATATGTCTCCAGCAAAGGTACCGACACTAAATCTGCCTACAGTTATGTCCATTATTTGTTCAACAAAGACACAAATTTTATAGTTTTTTTTGTAGTGCCTCTGAACACCACCACAGCTGATTTTAAATCAAACAATCAAAATGTCCTCAAAGTGCAGACTTTCAGCTTTAATTCAAGGGGTTTTGCAACAATTTTGCATTACTATTTAAGAATTAAAGACATATTCATACACAGTCCAGCATTTTCAGAGCCTCAAAACCAACCAGACAATTGCCTGACAAGCAGTTTCATGGTCAGGTGAGGCCTTTTCCCTTGTTATTTCCTGACAAATGAAGCAGACGCAATATCTGAATTCAAAGTGTTGAATTTGTATTTTATAGCTTTTCACTGTAATTTCAAATATAAGGTCCAAAGAGATGTCAATGCAGGTGACGGAGGCCATCATCAGGCTGAAAACCCCAAATCATCTTATCAGAGAGATAGCAAAAACTTTAGGAGTGTCCAATCTGGTTCATTCTTAAAAACAATGAATGCACTAGCCTGCTCAGCAACACCAAAAGACCTGAAAGACCATAGAAGACAACTGAAGTGCCTGATGACAGAATTATTTCCATGGTTAAGAAGGCAAAACTAAAAAAACTTTGTCTTTGTCCAACAAATTATGGACCCAACTGTACCTACACCTCCACATGAGATGGAGTTGTTAACTTGTAGCCTCTACTTTAGATGTGAATCCAGGCACCTCTAAAGGCAACTTTTGGCAAAAAGGCAAATAAGCACATTTCCCAAACTGTCTATAACATCATAAAATATATGGTGCAAACTGTGTATAATGACTGTTTATAGCAAATGCATGACAAATGCTGCACATAAGGATATAAATAAAATGCATGAGAGAATAGCGGAATGGGTTCTTACCGTGTTAAAATTTGGGAAGAGGCTAAGCGGCGAGGAGCCGTTGACTCTAAGCGGCAGGAAGTGCTCCAACTGGGCATGAGTCTGTGGCTGAATGGGTCGACCTGGTATAGGCAGGGAGCCCAGCAGAGGGTGGACTTGGTTCTGGGACAGTGCACCTAAAGCAAGGATGATTAAATTTGAGTAATTTCTGAAAAGACACAAATTTTTATTTCAGTCTTTTCATTTTAGGCCCCCAAAGCTGCACATCCTTCAACACAAAACTAGGATAAAGAGAGATTTTAGCACATATCTGAGAGCAAGACTCTTTTCCACAGTCAATGATTCACTTGCTGAAGCTTTAATGACTTTAGTAATAGCGGGGGACAAATGATGAGAGGCTTTGTGTGGCCTTTTCCTGCTTTACAAGTCTATAGTTTATCTTGACAAATGTCTTTGGCCTTTAGTGTCTGTAATTGTGCCGGTTCTTCGTCTGAACCAGCAAACAGCTCAGTCAACATAATGAGAAGAGAATCGCAATGAGGTTTTATGTACATGTTCACCATTTTTTCTGTCTTCATGCATACATTACTTTACATCTCACTGGAATTTCACCAGCACATTCTGCTTTGAAATCTCCTTCCACATGACCTCTCGCCTCAACACACTTAACTGTGGTTGGCCTAAATGCTTTTAGACTGCTCATGCTTTAAAGAGCAACATGGCAGTGACCTTTGTCTAGCCCCAAAGTAACATTAGTGTGTTCACATTAAAAGCCACGGTTTCTTACATAAGCATAGTGATTACAGATTGTTTGTAGTGCCTGTATATGGAAAGTCCTGAGGTTGTTCAATTAAAAAGGTCATAAGTAAATTACAAGGCAACAATATAAAACTGGCTTTAAAACTTAGTTACACAGCTGATGAGCTACAAAACAGAAAACTTTACTCTGGGATGAAAATGAAAAGTATTTTGTTGAAAAAATAGCAAAATGTGAAATTAGAAACACAATACATGTACGTATGGATAAAAAAATTACTCTAAGTGGGTACAAAGGGGAGGTTTCCCTTTGCAGGACATAAAATAATCGACCTACAGGATGTGGATGGAGGATGAAGAGAAATTACTAATTAGGGATTTAGAAAAGAAAGTAAAATATAAAAAAAAAAAAAAATTTTTTTTTTTGAAAAAAAAACCAAAAAAAATACTCC
>VUQS01075842.1:0-11485 GCA_015108495.1 Heterochromis multidens
TCCAAACTGGTAGCTGGTTCCACAGAAGAGGGGCCTGAAAGCTAAAGGCTCTGCCTCCCATTCTACTTTTAAATATCCTAGGAACCACAAGTAAGCCAGCAGTCTGAGAGCGAAGTGCTCTATTGGGGTGATATGGTACTATGAGGTCTTTAAGATAAGATGGGGCCTGATTATTCAAGACCTTGTATGTAAGGAGAAGGATTTTAAATTCAATTCTGGATTTAACAGGGAGCCGATGAAGAGAAGCCAATATGGGAGAAATATGCTCTCTCTTTCTAGTCCCTGTCAGTACTCTTGCTGCAGCATTTTGGATCAACTGAAGATTTTTCAGGGAGTTTTTAGGACAGCCTGATAATAATGAATTACAATAGTCCAGCCTAGAAGTAATAAATGCATGAACTAGTTTTTCAGCATCACCCTGAGACAGGATGTTTCTAATTTTGGCGATATTGCGCAAATGCAAGAAAGCAGTCCTACATATTTGTTTAATATGCGCATTGAAGGACATATCCTGGTCAAAAATGACTTTATACAACATGCTTTTCACACCTATTCATACAAGTACTTTTTCTATGCTTAAGTGCTTTTTATCTAACATTCACACACATTCACACTCCAATGAATGCATCAGAGAGCAACTTGGGGTTAGTATCTTGCCTAAGAATATATTTCAAGCAGACTGGAGCTGCCAGGGATCGAACCACCAACCTTCCAATTAGTAGATAAACTGCTCTACCTCCTAAGCTACAGCCACCCCCAACAAATGTCGCCACTGTTAAGTGTATGAGAAATAATACCAATGACTCAGAACATCAGTTGTAGCCTACATTTATTTAATGCTTCTTCATTCCAAAACATTTGGACTGATGCTGACAGTCTGGCTGTGTGTATCATATCACACACACGCTGATTGGCTGCTGTTACATTTTTGAGTGAAGTACTACAGACAAACTGTTGTGGACTCTAAATGTATTTAGCATCTGGTCTTGCTGCTCCTCCTGCACTCTTGTCTGCTGTCTAAGTACTCTGAACAATACTGGTAGTTGTGTTTACTCATTTGATATGCCACTTGTTAGCACCACTAAGTCCACATCACATTGCAATAAAAAGTAAATTTTTGACTGATAATGTACATGAGGATTTATCAATAATTTATAATGCTAACAAAAAGCATTGTCCAATCTACATAAAAAAAAAAAAAATCAATCTAAATCTCAACTCAACATGTCTACAGTGATATCCACGCACTCATATGAGAAGCATCGGAATTGCTGGCTTATTCTGGCATATTAAGACAAGAATGTGATACAGTGCCTAAAGATAAAGGGGATATACTTGAATATAACCACAAGGGGAAAAAACCCTTTTCAATCAAGGAAAACCCTCTGCGAATCGCCACCTTACTGTATTGGAGGGTTTGTGTGTCTCAGTGATCCCAGGGACTATGTTGTCAGGGGGTTTTTGCCGCCAGATAGGGTCTCCCAAGGCAAATTGGTCCTGGGCAAGTGGCCAGACTAAGAGCGATTCACATGACCCTATCGTAGGAAATAAATCAATGGATCAGTATATCCTACCCGGGATAGGGTTATTGGGGCCCCACTCCGGAGCCAGGCCTGGGTAGCGAGCTCGAGGAAAAGCACCTGGTGGCCGGGCCTTAGCCCATGGGGACTGACTGGGCATAGCCGAGGAGACGCCGTAGGGGTCTCGTGCAATGTATGTCGGCCGGCAGTCAAAGGCCGAGGCCCTGGCAGTCTGATCTCTGGCTATCGAGGCTGGCTATTGGTAAACAGACCGGTTCTTATATAGTGCTTTTCTACTCTACTTGAGCACTCAAAGCACTTTATAGAACATACCTCATTCACAGATATTCATACAAGCACTTTTTTCCTATGCGTAAGCGCTTTCTATCTAACATTCATTTACATTCACACTCTCTTGGGACATGGAACGTCACCTCTCTGTTGGGGAAGGAGCCTGATCTAGTGGGTGAGGTTGAGGGATACTGGCTAGATATAGTCAGGCTCACCTCAACGTTCAGCTTGCGCTCTGGAACCAGTCTCCTGGAGAAAGAGTTCCAGTCTGGTGTTGTCCTCAGTGAGAGGCAGCAGGCAGGGGTGGGTGTCTTTGTATCCCCTCAGCTTGCTGCCTGTACATTGGGGTTTATAACTGGTGGATGAGAGGGTGGCTTACCTGCACCGTCGGATCGGGGAACGGGTCCAGGAATGGGTCCTGACTGTCGTTTGAGCTTATGTGCCGAATGACAGTTCAGAGTACCCAGCCTTCTTGGAGTTGCTGGGTGGAGTGCTCGAGGGTGCTCCATCTGGTGACTCTGTTGTCCTACTGAGACACTTCAGCGTTCATGTGAGCAACAACAGTGAGAGCTGAAGGGGCAGGATTGGGAGGAATGGCCTGTCTGATCTGAACCAGAGTGGTGTTCTGTTATTGGACTTCTGTGCAAATCACAGTTGCCCAAAACGAACAAAAAGATGTCCATAAGTGCACATGGCACCAGGACACCCTAGGTCGCAGGGCAATGATCAATTTTGTTATCGTACGATCAGATCTGTGGCCATATGTTCTGGACACTCAGGTGAAGAGAGGAGCTGAGCTGTCAACTGATCACCACCTGGTAGTGAGCTGGATCAAGTGGTGGTGGAAGATGCTGGACAGGCCTGGCGCACCTAAACGTGTAGTGAGGGTACACTGGGAACGCCTGGCAGAGGCCCTGGTCCACAAGATCTTTAACTCCTACCTCCGGCAGAACTTTGATAGTATTCCAAGGGAGGCTGGGAACATTAAGTCTGAATGGACCATGTTCTGCACCTCCATTGTTGAGGCTGCTGCAAGGACCTGCAGCTGCAAGGTGGTTGGTGCCTATCGTGGTGGTAATCCCCGAACCAGATGGTGGTTATCGGAGGTAAAGGGAGCCCTCAAGATGAAGGAGGAGTCCTATCGGGCTCGGCTAGCCTGTGGGACTTCGGAGGCAGCTGACGAATACCAGCAGGCCAGGCGAAACGTGGCTCAGCAGTAGCAGCAAAAACTCGGGTGTGGGAAGAGTTTGGTGAGGCCACAGGAAAAGACTTTTGGTCTGCCTTGAAGTGATTCTGGCAAACCGTCAGGCGACTCAGGAGGAGAAAGTGGTGTTCTACTCACACGGTGTATAGTGAGGGTTAGGAACTGTTGATATCAAGCGAGGATGTAGTCGGGCGGTGGAAGGAATACTTTGAGGACCTCCTTAAACCCGACTGACACGTCTTCTTAGAGGAGGCAGAGTCTGGGGATGAGGAGGATGACTCGCCCATCACTGGGGGCGAGGTCACTGAAGTAGTTAAACAACTCCATGGTGGCAGTTCCTTAAGGGTCTGGATGTTGTAGGGATGTCTTGGTTGACATACCTCTTCAACATCGCGTGGCAATGTGGGGCAGTGCCTCTGGACTGGCAGACTGAGGTGGTGGTTCCGGGGGACCGGAGGGTGTGCTCTAACTACAGAGGATCACACTTCAGCGTCCCTGGGAAGGTCTATGTCAGTGTACTGGAAAGGAGGGTTTGTCTGTTAGTCAAACCTCGGGAGAAGATTCGGGAGAAGCAATGTGGTTTTCATCCTGGGCCTGGAGTGCTGGACCAGCTCTTTATCCACTCCAGGACATTCAAGGATGCGTGGGAGTTTGCCCAACTAGTCTGTGTTTTGTGGACTTGGAGAAGGCATTCAGCTGCGTTGCTTCGGGTATCCTGTGAGGGGTGCTTTGGGAGTATGGGGTGTCTGGCCCATTGCTACGAGCCATTCAGTCCCTCTACAACCATTGCAAAAGCTCGGCCTGCATTGCTGGCAATAAGTCTGACTCGTTCCCTTTGGGTGTTGGACTCCGCTAGGGCTGCCCTGTGTCACCGATTCTGTTAATAATTTTTATGGACAGAATTTCTAGGCAGAGCCAGGTGGCAGAAAGCTTCCACATTGGTGCTCTCAGAATCTGACCTCTGCTTTTTGCGGATGATGTGGCTCTGTTGGCTTCACCAGGTGGTGGCATCCAGGTCGCACTGGAGTGGCCTGCAGCGGAGTGTGAGTTTAGCTATCTTGGGGTCTTGTTCACAAATGAGGGAAGAGGGGAGTGGGAGATTGACAGACCGATTGGGGGTCTGGCTGCAGTGGTGCAGATGCTCGTTGTCTGTCATGGTGAAGCGAGAATTGAGCGTAAAAGCAAAGTTGTCGATTTACCGGTTGATCTACATCCCTACCCTCACCTATGGTAACGAGCTTTGGGTAGTAACCAAAAGAAGGAGATGGCAGGTACAAGCGGAGGAAATTAGCTTTCTCCAAAGGGTGGCTGGCCTCTCCCTTAGAGATAGGATGAGGATTTCAGTCATTCGAGAGGGGCTCTGAGGAGAGTCGCTAATCCTCCACATCGAAAGGAGCCAGTTGAGGTGGTTTGGGCATCTGACAAGGATGCCTCCTGGGCCCCTACTAGGTGAGGTGTTCCGGGCATGTCCTACCAGGAGGTGGCCCACCTCGCTGTTCTCCGGATAAGATGGAGGAGGTGGCTGGTGACAAGGAGGTCTGGGCTTCTCTGCTTAGGGTGCTGCCCCCACGACCCAGCCCCGGGTTGTAATATATTACAAAATTACAAAATATTACAAGTAGCTCTAATAATACAAATAACTAATATATAAATATCCCAAAATATTACAGAAAATTGACTATAGATAAAGTTGAACTGAGGTGCTCCTCTTATCATACTGTCTTTATTATATTAAGGGTGTACAGTTGTTGCAGTCTATACTTGTGCTTTAGATGGAGGAATTGTACAGAGATAGCCACAGGCAGGAATAATTTCCTGTGCCATTCAGTGGTGCATTTGGGTAATCTCAATCTCTCACTGAACATGCTCCTGTGACTGGCCAGCACATCATAGAGTGGGTGGGCGGTATTGTCCAGCATTGTCCTTAACTTGGACAAGATCCGCCTCTCCGATACCACCTTTAGAGTCCAGCTCCATCCCCACAACGCCACTGGCCTTGCGGATCAGTTTGTTGAGTCTGTTGGCATCCGCTACCCTCAGCCTGCTGCCCCAGCATGCAACAGCATAGAGTATGGCACTGGCCACAACAGACTCATAGAAAATCCTGAGCATTGTCCGACAGATGTTAAAAGACCTCAGCTGCCTCAGAAAATAGAGACGGCTCTGGCCCTTCCTGTACAGTGCAGCTGTGTTTTAAACCCAGTCCAGTTTATTGTCAATATCTATCTAAAAGCATGGCCAAAACTTCAGTTATTCTTCCTGACTCAAATGCCGATAAATAAATATGTGCATCTATAAACTCTGTATCACAATTTGTAGTAAACAGTAATCTGATTGTTTAACATAATTTACTTACTGAAGTTCTATTGCACAGTATTAGACTTTGCCTCTTTAGACCGTCTCATGCTTCTTATCCAAACAGTTTAATCAGTTTCAGCGAGTTACATGTACTTGCTCACACTAAATGAGTATTGTTGCTATGGGACTGAGACTTCAATGTGAAATTCATCTGATATTTATTTAACTGCACCACCGTTTGTGACATTACTAGCAAGATTAGCATTAGCAGTGAGAATACAATATATTTTGGTCATTTTATATAACATGAGTGAATTTCCTATAGTCCGTATTTGTTTTTCTTTTCTTATAAAAAGCACTCATAAGGTCCTTATTGGACTTACAGAAAACTCTTCGATAAACTGCGCCAGAATGCACTCATGCCTCTCATAGCTGGATGGAGCAGACAACACATCAGGTACCATGTTGTGTGTCAGACGCTTCTCTTGCTCTTTCAGTCCTTCCAGGTGGCAGTCAAAGCCCACATTACCAGGCAGCTGGAAGCGCTGGTCTTGGGCCCCAAAAGGCCCCATGCTCTCATCAGGCCACACTGTCTGCAGTCCTAAAGCACAGCATAGTAAAAAAAAGAGGATACATAGAAATGGATGTTTCACAGAGCAAGAAGATCTTACAAATTTTGGTCAACGCCAATATCACTTTATCACAGTCAGAGATAATACCTCTACTTTATATACTTCTACTGTTGCCTTTTAAACTCAATTTCAACCTTTGTGTTCCTGCCTAATACATCTTATATCTATACAAAATAACACAACATTGTGTTTATACATGCTAGAAAAACATGTATATTGAAGTTATAACTAATTAATGTTCAAATGTATAACCTTAAAATATAGGGCATACCTGTACCAGAGGGACTACTAGCCAAGGGGGGCTCATTTGAGCCTGAAGATCCAGCAGCAGAGAAGGCTCTGCCTCCAGCCACACGATGCACCAACACATGGAGCCCTGGAAGGTAACTTACCAACCTGGTTCTGCTGCATAGCACCTGGACACAAAAACAAATAGCACAACAGCATGTGACAGTCTCTCATGCACAAGTTCCAAATACATTCAATACATACAGTAAAATTTAATAATAATGCTGTTGAACTCAGTCATTTAAAACACCATCAAGAAAGAACTTGAAAGACTGAATGAAAGAACTTTTTGAGACCTGTAATAAGCCTAATGCAACCCAGACCACTCTTATTTTATACAAGTGTCACTTTAACTCTACGTTCATTTGGGGGATGTAGTTTATAGTGCTGGCGGCAAAGTGGTGCAATAATGGTTAGCACTGCCTCATAGCATGGTTCCTGGTTCAAACCGCCAACTGGCTTTCTGTATAGAGTGGAGTTTGCATGTTCTCCCTTTGTCTGCATGGGTTTTCTCCAGGTACTCCAGCTTTCTCCCACAGCCCAAAGACATTTTAGCTTAACTGGTGATTCTAAATTGGCTATAGGTGTGAATGTGAGTGTGAATGGTTGTCTGTCTCTTTGTGTTAGCACTACGACTGGCAATCTGGCGATTCTTGCCTATTGTCTATTTCACCTGTGGCAGCTGAAATAGGCAATAGGCTCCAGTACACCCTCACCAGTTAGAAAAGCTGTTGTACATATTCTAATTCTATGTGTAAAGTGCCGTGAGAAAGTATTTACTCTTTTCCTGATTTCTTAGTTTTTTGCATATCTGTCACATTTACATGTTTAAGATTATCAAACAAATTTTAATTAGACAAAGATAAGTCAAGTAAGTACAAAATGCAGTTTTTAAATGATGATTCCATTTATTAAGTGAAAAAAACTATCCAAATCTTCCTGGCCCTGTGTGAAAAAGTAATTACCCCACTCCCTTAAATCATGAATTAACTGTAATTGACCACAGTTAATCTGACTTCAATTTCACTCGTCCCACCCAGGCCTGATTACTGCCAGATGTTAAATCAAGAAATCATTTAAATAGAACCTGTCTGACAAAGTGAAGTAGGCTAAAAGATCCCAAAAAGCAACACATCATGCCACGATCTAAAGAAACTGAAGAACAGACAAAATCATTGACATCTATCAGTCTGGAAAGTAGGGATGGGAATCATAGTTCAATTCCATGGAATTGTTAGTCTGCTTGCCTAACAATTCCCTTTGCACTTGCGCTACAATCAGCTGATTTCAATTTGTGCGCCGGAGGAGAAAAATAGTGGAGGGGTCTACGGTGAGGATATGGACATTACTTTTACTTTTATTGCACAAAAGGACGATGGTAAAGTGCAAACTGCATCCAAGACAGAAACAACTGCATTATACTGCTAACAGAACTTCGGCTCTTCGCAACCATCTGCACAGACAGGATGCTATCACAAAGCTAGCCAAGAACCCAGAGTGATGATGAAGCTGAGTGTATGCCGACCCCAGCCCAGCAGCCAGAGCCTGAATTTCAACAGGGAACAAAGGCACTGATGAGCAGTCAGGCTTGCAGTCTCTGTTTCTACCTGTTCATGTTTCTACAGTAGAATCACTGTGGTGATCACTTTGAAGGTCTGTTTGGGGTGGTTTTCATCTTTGTTTTGTGGTATTGCTGTTGTGTTCATATGTAAATACTAAAAGAAAGTTTGTATGTGTGTCCTCATTAGAATAGGGATTTGTGTTGGTGTGTGGGACCTAAGGTTTATATTGTTAACTGATAATTATGTGACAGTGTGTTTCAGGTCACTTTACAGAGAAACGCGAAAGTAATGTAACGAGTAGTGTAACGAATTACTTTTTCCGGCAAGTAATTAAGTAACGTACTGCTTTACTATTAAGAAAAGTAACAAGTAATGTGTAATACATTACTTTTTTGAGTAATGACCCTGATGAACACTGATCACAACAAAGGGGGGAAATACCTCCAACATGCACAAACATTTGACCACACAGCGTGCAATTCATTTACACGAATGTAATGTCTTTGATATGCTGCTTAATGATGATGGTGACTCTTGAAGCGGAGCTAATGAGAACCCAATGAGAATCTATAAGGAATCGAATTGATAAGTGATATCGATAATGGATTCGGAATCACTAAATTCTTATCAATTCTCATCCCTACAGAAAAGGCTCTGTCACCTCAATTTTTGAGCTTGGATCTAGAAATGTCCAAAAGCACTTGGTTCATAGGCCTCAGCACTCTGGTAGGAGTGTATAGCTGTAAAAGTTCAGCTAAGTAGGGTGGCGCAAAACCACTGTCTTCCTGAATTCTGAGCAACATTCTTCCTTCTTCAACTTCCACCATTTAATCCTTGCCTCTCCCTTCACTCACTTCACTCACTTCCTCTTCTTGATGTCCAACATCATCCAGCAGACTACCATCAAATGCTTCCTAGCTGCATTCTCCCCTGACACCACCTTACAGTTTCCTATCTCTTTCAGTTTGCACCTTGTGCATAAGATGTAATCCATCTGTGTGAACCTTCCTCCACTTTTATACATCACCCTGTGTTCTTCCCTCTTCATGAAGTACATGTACACCACAGCCATTTCTATCCTTTTCACAATACCCACCGCCATCTGTCCGCTTGCATTTCTCTCCTTAACACCATACCCACCCAACACCTCCTCATCACCTCTGTTCCCTCTACCTACATGTCCATTGAAATCTGCTCCAATCACCACTCTCTCCCCCCTGGGGACACTCTCTTCACTCTCCACTTCACCCAGCTTACTCGAGAATTCCTGTCTCTCCCAGCTGACATCCAACCTGTGGGGCATATGCACTGACAACATTCAACATCACCCCTTTGATTTCTAACTTCAAACTTGTGATCCTATCTGACACTCTTTTCACCTCCATAACACTATTCACATACTCTTCCTTCAAGAGAACACCTGCTTCATTTCGCTTCCTATCTACGCCATGACAGAACAGCTTGAATCCACCTCCAGTGCTCCTGGCCTTGCTTCCCTTCCACCTGGTCTCCTGTACACACAATATATCTACCTTTCTTCTCTCCATCATATCAGCCAACTCTCTCCCTTTACCACTCATAGTTCCTACATTTAAAGTCCCTATGCTCACCTCCAAACTCCTGTATTTCCTTCTCACCTGCTGCCTCGTAACTTGAGTTGTCACAATACTAGAATTTCAAACTCGATACCAATACCCAGGAAAATACTCTATACCGTTTTCGATACCACTGGGAAAATTTTGACCCCATCTTGCAACAATAGAACTAATGGTGAAAAATTTACCTTGTTAATTTTCAATTAATTTTCCCAATTATAGGTTAAGTTTAACAAAATAAGTATTTAGGATTAAGTTTATAGGTTTTATTCATTTTACAAATTATTTAGATAATTTCATTACAGATCGTGAAGGTAAAATATATTTAGGAACCTACTAATAAACACAGGGTACAACAAACAACACAATACCTGAAATCTAAATCATTTCATTAATATAGAAGAATAGCATTATGGAAAAGTAAAAAATGAACTTTGGATAAAGTTTGGTATTACAGTAGTTATACTAAAATAAAGAAGATAAACAGAGCGCTTACTGTCAATTCAATTCAATTTTATTTTATTTATATAGCGCCAAATCACAACACAAGTCGCCTCAAGGTGCTTTATATTGTAAGGTAAAGACCCTACAATAATACAGAGAAATCCCCAACAATCAGATGACCCCCTATGAGCAAGCACTTGGCGAGCACTTGGTGGGAAGGAAAAACTCCCTTTTAACAGGAAGAAACCTCCTGCAGCTCTTTACATCCTCAGCTGTGCTCTTCAGGCCTGAACCTGATTAGGCTGTTCCGCTCTGGATTTCACTCTTTATTTGCTCGGATTAGTTCTCCACACTCTGGACTCTCTGCTCAGTTCAGCTGCGGTTCCCCCGCTGCTCAGCACAGCCAGCAACCTGCCCGGTTCTCCATGTGTCCGTAATCCACTCTGCCACGGCTCAATATTCCATCCGCAACCCAACTCGTTCAGCTGCAATTATTATTCACCTTTTATCTAACTACAGTCCGCTAGCTGCTACGTTAATAACAGGTGGCTAATGTGGCTCTCGGGTAATTGCTAATAGTTAAACAGCTGGTGTTAACGTGTGCACTGACCAGGTTAACATTTATGATAACTGTTTAATACTTAAGTGTTGTTGAAACAGGAGCTTAACTACTTCAGTTGTTAGTGAGGGGAGGAGCTATGTGTGTGTCTGTCTGCAGCAGTGCCATGTTCTGTGCCAGCTGGAGGAAGCAAAGACGGGACTGTTTGTATCGATATTGTTGCAAATGAATATCGTAATTCAATATTAATTTTATTATCGTTTAATATCCGAGAATCTATTTTTTTGACAACCCTACGTGTAACACACCTTCCCAGTCTCCTCTTCCTTTGTCTTTGGCCAACAGTAGTTTCCACCGGCACCCTGTTGGCCAACAGCACTGGAGGCAGCCGTTGTTAAGCTGGGTCCTGAGCAATCCAATATAGAAATGTTATTCTTTATGACCCACATGTTTGATTTGGCAAAGATTTTACACCGGCTGCCCTTCCTGAAGCAACCCTCCCCATTTATCAGGGCTTGGGACCAGCACTAGGAGTATACCAAAAATATATATATATATATATATATAAAACACAGAAACTTGATAGATGGATGGATGAGATGGATGATAGCGCAAATAAAGTGCTGTGTGCAGTACATCTGTGTAGTGTTATGCTATGGAGAAATCTGTAAAATAGATTAAATAGATTTTTGCACACTAGTAGTGTAGTGTGCAAATGTTTTAATGAATGGGTTTACACTGTTGCAGTTGAAATCACATCAGATGTGATGAAAGCTCTGAAGACACTGAGACAGCTGAAAACATC
This sequence comes from Heterochromis multidens, assembly GCA_015108495.1. Lineage (NCBI taxonomy): Eukaryota > Metazoa > Chordata > Actinopteri > Cichliformes > Cichlidae > Heterochromis > Heterochromis multidens. The sequence goes on from VUQS01075842.1 coordinate 11,199, forward strand.
TCTTGACCCTCTGCAATTTGCATATACATCAAATCTGGGAGTGCATGAAGCAATCATCCACATGCTGCAGAGAGCTTACTCCCATCCGGATAGTAACAGCTGTATGATTTCTCAAGTTCATTCAACACAATCCAGCCACCACTACTGAGAGAGAAGCTACAGGAAATGTCAGTAAACATGTCCACCATTACTGACTAGCTGATAGACAAGCTGCAGTATGTGAGACTGGGCAGTTCTGTCTGATTTGCTGATGTGCAAAAGAGGAGCTCTACGGGGAACTGTGCTGT
>VUQS01075843.1:2307-12823 GCA_015108495.1 Heterochromis multidens
GAGACAAAAGGCTAAAAAAAAAAAAAAAGAGATGATGAAAGGACTGTAAGAGAGAACGACAGAGGAAGAAGTGCTGTGCTGAGTTGTATTTGTCCCTTGGGCCTTCTGTTGAGTTCAGAACCGTGTGTTCTGAATCCTTCCTTTGAGTCATGACCCACCACAGAGCTGGTACACACACACAAAAGCCTACACACATGCACACACGCGAGCATACACACAGTGCTGGCAGAGCGGGCTCGGAAACAGCCTGAGAACACCCTGGCAACCAGACACTTTGCCAAACACAACACTCGCACACATAAGCACAATCACACACAGAACTCTCCCTTTGTGGGCGGCGGGCCGTCTTGCACTGGCACCAGAAATGGCAGGAAGGTATTTTGCCAGGGTCTGCTTCTCAATTCTCAGAAAGGGACACAAACACAAGCCAAGGAGCAGCAGCCAAACAGCACAGCACTGAGACATGGGGGCTATCTGTATGCTTAGGGCACATGGATGGGACACACAGCTTCAGTTAGCCCTCTGTGCTGAGGGAACAGCCGCTGACAACATCATTCATCAAACGGTTGTGCAAACAGATTCGCTCTGCTTCATAATACAGCATTGATCAGTGCAGCCTCATCATTGAATTTTATATGCAAAGATTTTTTTTTCCCCCCTCTTTCTTCTTTTTTTCACTGTGGCTATGCAGACCTTTCCAAGACACGGTGAGTTATATAATAGGGCTGCTGGTCAAATGATACTGTAGGTTTGCCGTATGCTGATTGTGGCATTCTTCAGATTAAAATGACACAACACTTGTGCTCATGCTTCCTGACAAATCAAAAAGCAGTAGAATGAAAAAGACTATCCCATTTTTAATATTGTAGTCACTGAAGAGATTGTTCGTGGAGGATTGATAAACGCTTAAACCACCACACAGCTGATGAGAGAGGCTGTAAACAAGCCAACAGTTTAGCTAGATTATGTAAACCGCTTTATTATATCAATAAGGATGACAGCCAAATCTACAAAAATCAAACACGCAGGTCCGTTTCACAATAGTCATTTGCAAGCACCGTGGTCACTGACTGGATATAAAAAATGTATCTTTATTGATAATGTATCAGGCCATAAATCTATGATCACTTATATACATACATTTGAGTCCTGCATAGCCACCAGCAGTCAAGTACATTAAATAATAGCTTTTCGTTGTTCTAATTTTGAGAGTGACATCATATTTTTTTCCACCAAATTAACCACTTTTAAAAACTATAGTTACTTTGATGATTTTTTTAACTATAGTTTACTTTGATGGGGTAAGCTAGCGATGCACTGTCCCAGATTAAACTAGCCCAGAGTATGTAAAGTTGTTTAAATCAGCTACAATATAAAAACACTGTTAAACGTTTTGCATTTGGCATTTAATGACAATCCCAGCTGTCTAATTCTGGTTGACTCTAAAGAAACATGGCCACTAGTAAAAGTTTAAATTTTATATATCTTAGTGAGACTTCACAGGTTTCAAATGACCAATTTATTACAGTAACAGAATATAGTTTGAATTTGGCTTCCAGGATCTGAGCTCATTACTCCCCTGTAAATAGAGTGAGTGGCATGGAGGGGTTGGTTACCACCTCAACACAAAGGGCCTGGGTTCAAATCCAGACTGGGGCCTTTCTGTGTGGAGTCTCTCTAGACTCTTTTACACTAGTACCTACTCGGATCGACTCAGTGTGACTCGACTCGGTTTCGGTGGTTTTCCATTACAATTTAGTACCACATCAGCGTGGGTGGGGTCGTTATAGCAACGTGTCCCAAAAGTCGCGTGACTTCATTTATATGCGACACAAACACAACAATGGAGGACATCGAGGCGATTGCGGCTCGGTCGATGGCTTTTTGTCAGACTCGGAGTAAAAGAAGAAGAAAAGAAGTAGTAAAAGAAGGCTGCGGGCAGCGAGATGAAACACGGTGTTGTTGATGAAGACATGATTGGGGTTAGGTTAACTGGTGATTGCAAATTGGCTGTAGGTGTGAATGTGACAGATGTGACAGATTGGTGACCTGTCCCGGATGGACCCTGCCTCTCGCCCTGTGGTAACTGGGATAGGTTCCAGCCCCCCTGCAACCCTGAACTGAATAAGTGGAAGAAAATAGATGGATAAAATTGGGGAGTAATGAGTAAATAGCCCTCAGAGCCCACCCATGGATGGATTTTGGGCTGGTGGAGGGGTTGAAAATAGCAGGCAGGGATGCCAAGCAACAGCACTAGTACATCAGAGGGGAAGATGGGAATTTCTGCAGCTTAAATAGTGTGTTTATGTTATATCTACACTCCGTAAGTCTTATAAGACTTAATGTTTTTTATATATATATATATATATATATATATACATATATACACATATATAGATATAAATAAAAATTCCTACACATGCCAAGAGTGAATTATAGTATTAGTATGTCTTTTGAGACATGTAATACTACATATAAAACATGAACATTTGTTTTCTTTATATGAGACACAATTAGAAAATGGGCTTTCACAGTTTTCATGCATAATGTTTACATTTTGATGTTAAAGCTGATCTAAAAACTTCTCTGATCACCACATCTACGTATTCAGTTTATTACACTGATATTAGTTCACACCTGGCCAAAATTCAAATCATCTGTCCAAAACTTTGCCATCAATCACATTATCCAATCCTCACACTGTCCTATCTTCAATCTAGCACCTACAGTATCATCCAGCAGCCTCACTTCCATCCAAATACCATCATTTGTTTGAGCAAAGCCCAAGGTGGTATTAACAAAAGATCAGCGCTGCAAGTGATGGAAGATAAACATAGACAGGTTGTGTGTCTCCCGTAGGAAACACACACAATGTCAACGTTTACCATGGTTAAAGAAACGGTGGGTGTGTATTAGTGTGGCTGCAGCAGTGGAAGTGGTGGTTGCGCTGTGTGAAGAGAGGGGCAGCTGCTCGCCCATGCCCAGAGAGGAGGCTCTTTGTACAGATACTTTGGCAGACAGGGGTGGGTGTGTGTGGCCAAACTGGATCTATTCAGCAGCAGCACTTTCCCATGTGGCAGCACAACACACAAACCTGCAGAACAAAGGAATCATTGAAAATTCCTCTGTTCACGTACTCCATTCTTTCTCTTCCCGTTATTGATTTTGACCATACAGTTTACAGTTTATGCACAGCTCTTACTCAAAAATACTCATTCTTGATATATAAGTTCAAACTGATGTTCCTCCGAACAACCAAGCACAGTTTTCTGCTGCAAGAAGAAGCTGATGATTGCCATCATTTACTGTACAGGAGGTCGACGAGGACAACTTGGAAAATGCTTCCGGTAATAGAAAGTGAGGATAAAAACGGGAAGAAAATGCAAATGAGGTGCTGATTATGTAACACAGACCCCGCCATGAGAGAAGGAGAAAAATAACAAAGAAATGATGAAACAACCAGTGGTTAGAGTGCAAATTATATTTTAAGAATGTGATTTTCACCCTGCTTTAGTTTCATGATTACATTCTTCTCTTGATAAAAGGGAAGCAAAGAACTTGAACATGGAAGGGGACAAAATGAAATGCACTTTTTCTGTGCACATTGGAAAGAGTGCATGTGTATCATGTGAAAGTGTCATATCCGTGCACGCTCTCACAGGGCAGTTGCGTAGGTCTCCCATGTTGCTGGCATTGCGGAGCAGTTCTCCAAACATGTCCGGCGTGGGTTTCTCTCTGCATTCCAGCATCCTCACTGCCTGGTTACTGCAGCATTTGACACACACACACACACACACAAAAAAAAACAAAATCAGACACCCAGTGAACAAATGCATCCCAGAGTTGGACAAAAAAAAGGAAAAAATCAATGTTTTTCATTTTTTAAACTTAATAAGTTTGTTTCTTTCTCTGCATTTAGGTACAGATGCTTGTGATGAAAAATAAAAAGGCTTTCAACAAATTTGTATCCACAAATATTACAGGAACTGCAACAAAGCAACTTTCAGTTGCTCCCTTATTCACAAGGGATCACCACAGTGGGTAGCTCTGCAAGTTTGATTTGGCAGATTTTTTACACCGGATGCCCTTCCTGACGCAACCCGGGATCGAACGGGAGATCTGTCACTACAAACCACTACACTATGAAGCCTCTCTACAGGAGCTGCAGCAAATGTCTGCAAATGATATTTAACCCAGCATCTTTTTCAGACAACCCTTTGTGCACAGGTATGCCACAGACTTTTTATTCTTTAAAGGAAAAAAGAATAAATAATAAAAAATGTAGCTTATGCCGACAGACATGTCAGCTCTGAAAAAACTAAGTCTGAGAAAATTTCTAAATCCTATCTGGCTGGTGATGATCTTTGACCCTCCTGAAGTAATTGAGCATTAACCACATATCAACATTAATAGTAGTTATTAAAGGAGAAGTTCTTCTACAATGATCCAGTCAAAAGCTTTGCTTGTGGACCATAACTATATTTTTTTTCTGACAATCTCCTTCACTGAGGCTTAAAGCAATGACACTTTATACTAAGCTGCGTTTATCCCTTTTAAGTACAATTGTCCTCTGAAGGACAAACTCAAATATACATTATAATTCTCTGTGAATACAAAATAAACTTTACAAGTCTGTCTCAGGCTTGGTACCATGTATGGGATTGAATCAGCATTTATTTTTGTTTTGTTTTGTTTTTTTCTAGTGACATATTCCTTTAAAAATAACAATTTCAAAAACCATCCAAACCTGTCCTCCTCTCAGACGCTCTCCTCTCCTCCTCTCACCCCTTCCATTAGCCTGAAATGAACTCAACCTCTTCTCTGTATACTCTCTCACTCGATTTCAACCCCTTGCTCAACCTCTCCTCTTGAGATACACAGTCAGACGTGAGTTTAAGAAAGCAGAAAATACAACAGCACACCAGCCGAATGCATGCTTGCACTTCAGTTTGTCTGAACTGTGCCTGAACCAGACATTTGTTTTGTCTTTTTGGTGCCCTCTGATTATCTTACTCATGTTGACTTTTGCATATTTGGTTATCTAGACTGTAAACAACAGACTTCACTAAGGGTAAAAATAGCTTGGCAGTGCTCACAGGCACAAACACAGAGTGGTGGCACCTCTGTGCCCCACAACTACTTTGACATAGAGTGCTTATTTGTACTTTTGCCCCCCATTCATTCCTCTATTTCCTCGGCTGTATTTCATTTCCAAAAGGGATATGAGAGAATCTATCCTCTTATTTCCATCTTGTTTGGCCTTTCCGGCCTTCACTTCCACTTATAGATTTATGTCGGCCCCTGGGTCCACTAAATCAAACACCTGATTGATTACTTCCCCTGCTCCTGATTTCATTGACTCTGCACATGTGCGATTTTTATCTAACAGCTCTGAGTAAGCACACACCCTTCGTGTGGATGTACATGCGTGTGTATTTGCCAACACAACATCATCTACCTGTACATGGGGGAGTCGTTATGCACATCCTCACCTGCTCTTGCATGAACATATACGTGTGTGGACATAATGCCGCTCACAGTTTAGTAAGGGACCCGTGCAGGGAAGTAGAGAACATGCTGTACCTTCCTTTACTGCTACCCCACCACAGCTTGCTTCCAGATTTACTGCAGTGTGTGTAGGTGCGTCTGTGTGTGTTTAGGTGTGTGTAGGTGTGTGTGTTGTCTTACCACAGGGATGTAGTGGAGATATAATGAACCATCTGAATGAAGGGCAGGGGGTCTGATGTGGCTCCACAGCTGTTACACACACACTGGAAACAAAAAGCATTCTGAGGTTCATAACAGGACATCATACTCATCATGCCCCTAAAAAGTGAACAATGTAGAAGCTCTTTAAAGTGGCAGGAGGAGCAAACAGCCTCCTACCTGTTCGAAAAGAGTCATGGCAAACTTCTGGTGGGGAATACAGTGTTTGGCTGTGCAGATGTCCTCTCTACTCTCCGCACTGATGTGGAAGTGGATTCGCATCAGGAGGTTCTCCTGAGAAACACATGGCAAAGACATCAGTTAATGTGTGTGTGTGGTATATACGGGAATATGGTTGTTTGTAATATAGTGTGTGTGTATGTGTGTGTGTTTGATCACTCCTCTCTGTTGGTTCTCTTGTTAATCTGACCGTGGGAGCTGCATCTATATTTCATAAGAAGCCGACGGATTCCCTGACTGAACACATTTACTACCAATCGATCAGACAGCGCCTCTCAGGCACACACATAAAACACACACAAAGAAAGAAAGAGGCAGAGAAGGAGGACAAAAGTGGTGAAAAGAAAGCAACAAGAAGGGTTTAAAAGAGGAACATGCTGAGGAAGTGTAAAGACTTTCAGTAATAAAAACCTGTGACTGGAGTGCAACCAGAATATTTTAGTGTCAGCTCCACGTAGAACTCAAATATTTTTGAAAACTCAATCATGTACTGTAACATTTAATGAACCTGATCAGGTGGCATTAAACAAATAACTTAATTTAGACTGTTAACAATAATTAGATGTAATTTTGGGAAGTCAAAATCACAGTGTAAAAACGCTGACATAATTGAGCCCTACCTAATATACAATATAGTGAATAGATAGAATCGTGTATTTTAACCTGATTATCTATGTTTATCTGTGTTTGTTAATTGTAAAAATAATAAAAAGTAATCTATTAGATCCAGTCTTCGGACATACAAAAAGGGGAAACTGGACTACAAAAGAACAATTATCTTCATTATTTGTTACATTTGTTACATATACATTTTTTTCCTAGAGACCAGCCGGCGACCCCCTGGCAACCTCTGGTCACTAGGAAAAAAATGTATATTCCCAAATCAGTTGGTGAGTGATTGCTAGAGCTTGCTGGCAGTCCTTGGGTGAAACTGGTAGCAAAGAGGTGTACTGTTCTGCACCGAAAACCTCCTTGTGATTGCTTTGTTTTCTAACAGATACACGTAGTTTGCATGGAAGACTGCAAACACTTGCCAACAGCTCTCCAAACTGTAGTGAAACTGTGAAAACACAAACCTGAAATGGAGAACGTTGAAGTAAAAGCTGTGCCTTTTGAAACATGTTGGCTGAGCCACAACATTTAGTTTGAAGGCAAACATTTTCAGTTTCCAACTTGTGTTGCCCATTTTTACTACCACAGCAGCAAGTATTTGCAGACAAGTCAACATCTTCCATGCAAACTACGGGCAACCATGGCAATCAAAAGGAGGTTTTCGGTGTAGCGCCCTCTTTGTGGCCGATTTCACCTAGCAATTGCAAACAACCTCCAGCAACTACACACCAACAGGTGCTCGAAGTTGCCAGGGGGTCGTCAACTGGCCTTTAACTAAGTGTGACTGAGGCCTTAGTCAAAGTAGCAGAAGAGGTCTAGTTATCGCTTTCTGGATCTCATGTGGTCTCTGGTCCTTTCTGAATGTTTGCTTTGCTGCAGCACCAACTGTCAAAACAGTCTACTACCTAGCTAACAATACATACACTGGGGTAATTGCTGTGGGATATTTTCATGGAAACCAAAGTGTGATTATTCAGACTGATACATAATTTAAACTGCTTTGCCAGGTGACTTTACCCACCCCTTGGCTTAACTACAGACTTACTGTCCTCATTCTTTTGCACGTTATTCTAAAAACAAACTAAGCAACCAACGCTTACTAGTTTTTAATCCACTGAGTTTGTGTCCTCCATTTAAAGATGTTTTAAATTATGTTTGCTTCAGCTATAGGAAAGCAGTAATGATTTTATGTTTTGGCCAGATTGTTGGCCAACAGATAAAGATAGTTGTTGAATTTGGGTGGCAGAGCTCCTGAAAGAGCACTGAGGGGAGATGGTTTGTTTGCCCATTAACTTCAAATAAGGCCTGTGTTTTTCATAAGCTTAAAGATATAGCAGATAAGATGACACGGAATCCCTCACAGCATAACAGTGTAACAACCCAACAGGCACCAGCAGTGGAGTCACAAACACAGAGTCTAAACAAAAAGTGAACACTCCGCGCTTGACAAAAGACATATTTCTTTGAGGCTGCTGTGCTTGATATCTCCTCTCCCCTGAAGGCTTCTGACTGCAGTAAAGATGTGGGAGTTCCTCAAACACTCACTCAGATCAGCCTTTAGGCATCCCCTCACTTTTCCTATTTATGTGTGTGTGTTTATGGCTAAGTGTTGTTGCAGACTCACAAAGCACTCAGCAGCGTCGTCCATGATGCCCAGCTGAAAGCGCTGTTCGTCTTGAAAAGTCTTGGCCAGAGCACTCCGCAGTGCATCTGAAGGCAGGACCCGCTCACTGCTGAACTGGAACTGAGCAAAGATACTCTGCAAACACACAGACATACATGAATCTGTTAATTTTTTTCTTTTCCTGAAAGATCTTTTTTACAGGGTAGTTCAAAAACCTCTAAACACAGCTGCCCTGTAAAGAGGAACCATGTTCTGTCAACTGACCCATAAACCAAACAAACAAACAAACAAACAAACAAAAAAATAGTGAAACTAGTTGTCAACTTGTCAGGGACAAAAGTGCTGCACAACAAACTCCAAGTGGACTAAACAAACGCCACGGCCAAGGCTCACAGCACGGCTGGCCTCAATATCAGACCGTATCAATAATAAATGGCATTTGTAGCGCACTTTTCTCTGACAAAAACAGCTCTGAGAGTGCTTTGTAGCAGTAAAACAGAAACCAAATCAAACTGTTGCGGGAGACTCAGAGAAAAAGCTAGGCCACTGAAGTGTGTTTTGAGGGCAGCGATCAGAGTGAAAAGGAGGATCAGTCATTTTGAAGAGGAAGAAGACGGTAATGTTCACATTCATGCAGGTGCAGCTATGCAACTCACACCTCATTTACTGCATAATCTTTCAATGTTTTCTGTTTTTCTTTAAGTTAATTAAGTGTTAAAATTGTGTGACAGAGTAAGTCCCTTTTATCATCATGCAGCCTCTCAGATTTATTTAGTGACCCACTGGAGAGTCCTGATCCCCCAATTTAGGCATTACACTCTTCAACTATGCAGCAATATGAAGTCATATAGTCGTTGATTGTTTGAGATAAAATTGTGATTATTTTGGTCAGTACTGACAGAATTATTTAACCCAATTAATCACTGACTTGTTGCATTACATTTCCACATTAAATTAAATATAATTAATCTGAAAACCAAAGAATTGATTGTAAACTAAACTGAAGATACCCAACCTGGCGGGGGTGTATTTTGGCTTTTAGGGAGGCATTAGCCCCTGCTGTGAAGTGCGTTTTTAACACAAGGACAGCAGCATTGCAAAAAGGAGATAACCTTATTCATCTTGGCATTTCGTAATTTGTGGAAGCCAAAATTGTAATTGAAAATAAAATTAGATTAATGGCACAGCCCTTATTTCCTATGTGGTCAGCTTATTTTTGTAAACTTGCCTGTTTGACTTAAATACCTTAAATCCTAGATGCAATTGTGAAATTATAGGCAAATATGGCTGACAGGGTGAGTTTCCTCCGAGCAAACTCATCGAAAAAATCTGGAAATCCATAAATAATTCCTGCTCAAAACCTAGATTTAAATAGAATTTAGATAAAATCAGGCAAACTGGAAAACTGTGCACACTTTTGATCCACATACAGAATAAATTTTTAAAAATGCTTTGGTAATATAATATTTAATAAATATATATATAGAGTACTTTCTAAATATTGTTGTAAAAATAAGAAACCCATCATCCAAACTACCTCAAATTCAGCACTGCACTTACTTGGGTCCTAAGCAATACATCAGCTAAGGTTGAAGGGGACTAGATGAACAATTGCAAAGACACACACATGCACAGAAACACACATACAGTGGGGCAAAAAAGTATTTAGTCAGCCACCAATTGTGCAAGTTCTCCCACTTAAAAAGATGAGAGAGGCCTGTAATTTTCATCATAGGTATACCTCAACTATGAGAGACAAAATGAGAAAAAAAAAATCCAGAAAATAACATTGTCTGATTTTTAAAGAATTTATTTGCAAATTATGGTGGAAAATAAGTATTTGGTCAATAACAAAAGTTCATCTCAATACTTTGTTATATACCCTTTGTTGGCAATGACAGAGGTCAAATGTTTTCTGTAAGTCTTCACAAGGTTTTCACACACTGTTGCTGGTATTTTGGCCCATTCCTCCATGCGGATCTCCTCTAGAGCAGTGATGTTTTGGGGCTGTCGCTGGGCAACACGGACTTTCAACTCCCTCCAAAGATTTTCTATGGGGTTGAGATCTGGAGACTGGCTAGGCCACTCCAGGACCTTGAAATGCTTCTTACGAAGCCACTCCTTCGTTACCCGGGCGGTGTGTTTGGGATCATTGTCATGCTGAAAGACCCAGCCACGTTTCATCTTCAATGCCCTTGCTGATGGAAGGAGGTTTTCACTCAAAATCTCACGATACATGGCCCCATTCATTCTTTCCTTTACACGGATCAGTCGTCCTGGTCCCTTTGCAGAAAAACAGCCCCAAAGCATGATGTTTCCACCCCCATGCTTCAC
>VUQS01075844.1:8083-21732 GCA_015108495.1 Heterochromis multidens
GATTTTTGAATCAGGGCCCACCAACTCAAAGGCAACAGGGCTGAAAAATTAAACTGTCACCAAAGTGCCAAAAATTGCCGCTTCTTGAATGGCCACTTGAAGCTGTGACACACGCAAACTCCCACATTAAAATGCCCAACTTCACAGCAGAAAAAAACTAATTTTGGTCTAGGTTAAAGTCCAAAGTTTTCATTTTTTTACTTTATTTTACTTTACTTTTTTTTGTTTTTAACTTTTACTGTTTCCTAAAATTTAAAACTTCTGGATTAACATGTTTATTTTCCATGAATTTTTAACTTGAAAGAGTCAAACTGTAAACCGTAAAATACTGTGCTGTTTATTTGCTGTTTATGCATCAGAAACTGTTCAATAAACTACTTTTGTTGGAGTTTTGAGAGATATTTGCACAGTGAAGTTAAGATAACAAACAATGGAAATATCAGAAAGTCCAGTTGTTCTTGATTGCATCACTGCTTGGCTGTTTTTGTGCACATCTGGGATCCTCGGCCAGTTTGAAGTTATGCCTACCAAAATGCTACGCTCAAGGTTTCAAAATGGGACTTCACAAACCAAAGGTTGTCATCATATTGGCTATGTCCATTGCTTACATACAGTCTATGGCCCTACAAAGCAAGTCTATGGGTATTGGGTAATAGCATAGTTCATAACTTACTTCAGTGGTGAGTATTCTTAAACTAATTTGCAAATAATGAAGTTAAATATAACCCACAGATGAACAATGAACATGAAGAATTCATCATCATTGCCTAGGTGGTATTTTTTGCCTCTATAAAGGAATAGAAAACGGAAAAAATCAATTAAATTGAGACCAAGTTACTTATATAAGACAAAAGGTTTGAGGACCAGGCTCATAAAAAAAAAATCAAAAACTCATTCAAGTTTGGCCAATTTCCTGTTCACAGTCATCTTCTTGGCTATGCTTACACTATGTGATGTTCAATTTTACTTGAATTGTTCATCTTAAACAGAGAGCAAACATCAACTTCTGTTTCAAACTGCCCAAATAATTTTTAATGGGGTATTATCGCTGGTGAAGACAGCTGAGTCTCCAACTACAGAGGAGCAGTTTTCAGTGAAAGAGTGAGTGTGGCAAAACCAGGAGCATGCTCATCATTTTTTTTTTTATATTTACTGGGCTGTGAACTGGGAATTTGTACCCCAGGGACTGTCAAAGCCTGGGGGATATCGTACCTTCTTGTGACATTCAGCAACAATGACCTGAATTTTGTATGCCGGGAAAAAGCACTTTTTCCCCCATATAAACAATCTTTGTTCATCACCTTCCCTTTTCAACAGATTTTACCTCAGTGTGACTTCGTCCACTTTCTAAAAGGTGAAATCAACTTGAGGTATCACCAGTTTGACAAACTGGAGGAGATCCAGAATGCATCTCAGAGGTATAAGCATGAGAACTTCTACAGAGTGATATAAAAATAGCCGCTGCGCTGAAAACAGTAAAGATTGGCACAAGAAGATGATCTTAAACAAGTGATCAGCCAAATTTCAATCAGGTAATGTTTTTGATTTTTTTAATTTTTTAGAGGCCTACTTTTGATCCCACATAATTTTACTCTTAATACTTGAAGTACACTTTGCTCAAAATTTTAATTAATAAAATTCTGATTTACACATACACACTTTTCCATAAGGACTTCTATAACTGTTAGGAAGACCGTTACCATATACTATTTAAATCAGTTACAATCAGTTGGCTTACAAAGTAGGATTCTACTGAACTACCTTTATTCACTGGCTTTCTTGGAAGCTGAACTGGACTGGGATGATCTTGGCACTAGTACAAGCAAATTTGTGAAAGTAAATGTGTGTATAATATCTTATGTATGTTTTGGTTGGATGTTTACTCTAAGAAAATTTGGACTGAGTGTTACAGTAACTGCCTTTATTAATAGTGAGAGCATTGTTTTTGTCAATGGAAAGATAATGCTCAACAGGCAAGCACAACTAATAATTTCACCAGCTTTTTATAGACTCCAAAGGCCATAGTTTTCATAGCACTGTCTTAAAAGGAAAGCAGACAGAGAGCCTTTATCTGTTAGGTCTTGGCCCAGACTGCAGTGAGACAGCAGGCTGAGGCCGAGCTATCTAAACATGTTCAGTACTTCTCCAGAACAGAGTAGTAAACACTTGACTTTGCAGACACTCAGTGTCACATTCCTTGAAATTACAAAGTGAGCCCTTAAAGGTCTGCTGGTTAACCTAAATGACAAGAAGAAAATGTAGTTTCCCCACATACCTGTAATTGTATCTGGATTTTCAAATGGTTTTAGTTTAAGGTGCAAAGATTTTGAGATATCATATCTTTCCATTACATTTTTCCCAGTTAACAACGGACACTGCTGACAAACTGTTGAGAAGGATTACTAGAACTTATGCTGTGGGGCTGGAAGGTAGATGCATGTTGCTTTTTAAAGTGTACTTTTTTATTTAAATCAAAGCAGTGAATAAAGATTTATACAATATATACTATGTATCTGTGGTTTAGATGAGCTGGATAGTAGAACAGCTGAATCCAGCTCTGTGTTTTCCAGCCTTTGAGTTGAGTCTTTACTGGCTATACTTTGTTTTAGTATGTTTTTGTGACTATATCTGTGAATCATGCAAACATCAATGGGCATGTACATGATGTTGTGCGTGTGTACATGCTTGGCTGCTTCCACAACATGCCATATGGCTTCTGCACACTGGAACCATGTGAACAGTGTACGTGTAGGTACATGTTTTTCTGGAGTGTTGAAGCATAAACTCAGCGGACCTGGACATGTTTTCTTTACCTTGTGGTAGTCCTGCTCCAGTCTTGAGTCAGAACCGGCTCCCTGCTTGTACTTGTTCATCTTTAGTTTCATCTGTCTGGTCCTCTCCTCCATGTCCATACCTGAGCACAGAGATAGACCACAGTCAGCTGGGAGCTGGCACTGTGAGGAAGGCCTGATGGAGGGGCTTACTGTTATGGTGAGAGACAAGCTTCTGTTGAGCTATGAATCATGAGCTATGACGGGACAGATCTAATGGGAAAAGCTGAATGGTTGGTTGTTTTTAACAAAAAAACACAAACTGCGAAACATATTATATGCTGCATAATATATTAAACTAATTTTTTGGAACCAATGAGCTAAATCCTACACCGAAAACTTTGACCAAAATTTTGCTTTTTAATCAGCGACTAACATTCAAATATTTCTATTTGATCTCAGTAAAACACCTGCTAAGCCAAATTAACATTTCTAGTGATACGTTTTACAAGAAATTCTAGATGAATGGAAATGATTCATCCCTAAATGATCACAGTAGTTGTCCAACGCATCCCTCTTGATTAAAACCAAAAGGCATTCAGAATAATTTCTCATTTTAGTCCTTTTTAAAAGCATAAAATCATCCAGTTTACCCATCTTATCACCTCCCAATTTCTATTTAAGCTTTGCATAAGTTATTCTCACATTTGCAACAACGCACAGGCTTTTGTGGAAGTAATAATACCAATAAGAATAAGAACTGTGCATATTTTACAAACCTAAAAATGACAAAATAAACAACAAACACTTTCTACAGGAACTGTTTCATGTGTTCTTTTCTGCAAAAACCTTTTGTAAAAATGTTCTCAATCGCCACCACATGGTGACTCTCCTGCTTTTTCCTGCATTTCCATTCTCCCGCTTGCTCTTTGTCTCTACTTTTGTGTCATATGACAGCAGTGACAGAGTGAAGATGAATGCTCACGTACAGGTGCCATGCTCAAGTGCCTTCGCGTACACACAGAGAAAACAAAAAGCAGAAGAAAAAATACATAAAAAAGAAATACAAGCTCAGAGCAAATGAATTACTGCACGGGTGAAGCAAAGGGAGTCGTTCTCATTCGAGAAATAACGCATCACGCAATCAGTAAACTGCATGCTATTTTGCATCATATATACAATAGTATTGTTAGCTAATACTTTGTTAACTAACAGTATTTCAGTTAACTTTGTTAACTGATTGTAACTAAGCTGCTTTTGAAGTTCCAGTGCAGTCAGAAAGTATTAGGGTGTTTGTTATGAGGGCTTTGTTTCATGAAACAATATGAGGTTAAAATTGCAACTTTGAGCTTTACAGTGATTTGAGAGGACGATCAGCTCAGTAATGCAGGAGCTCCTGTCCTTTTATACACAGCCTGGACAGACACAATTGGACAATTTATTACAATATATTGTGTTCTTGGTCAGAGATAGATATTAGAAGACTGGTAGCTTTCTCATGTTTGAAGCTGGAGACAGCAGGCAGTTAGCTTAGCTTAGCATAAAAACATTTAAAATTGGTGTGATCCAGAGGTCCAAAGTCCACCAACCAGAACCTCAGAGGCTAGCCACTTAACAGGCTGTACCTTTTGTTTTGGATTGCAAAGAGACTTTGCAAAAAAACAAAATCATGTTACCAAATTTTAAGAGACTGGGCGACTGTGTATAAAAGTGAATGTGTGCTTTTCAACCTGATCATCATTGTTTCATTTCAAAGCAAATCTGTGGAACAAGATCATGAAGAACATACTTGTTGAAATGTACGTTTTTGACTGCACTGCACTGCCTTAACAGGGACTGAATAATTCAAAACCACATGGACACATTTTATCAACAAATTTCACTTAAAATAGGCTAAAAGAAATCAATTTAGGGAAATGTAGCAAATCTGTATCCACAAAGAAACCACACTGGTGTGATCGTGATCATGCTTTCGTGAATGACAAGCCCACACAGTCTGTCCGCGACAAAAATAAAGGAGTAGAAATGATAAAGAAGCCAGAAGCATCACCTTCACAACAAGTAAGAGAGGTATGGCACAAGAAAATGGAGGCAAGCCAAACGGGGGAGAAAAAAAAAGACGACTGAGATGAGGGGAGGCCGGTTTAGGGGGAGGGCAAGCCAGGAAGACGTACAGAGAGAATAACAGTAGAGGAGGAAGAAGAGGAAGCTGAGACAGAAAAGAAAGGAAGGTGCAGAAGAAGAAGGGACAGACCTGAGTTCGTCCAACTTGGTGAGTCCGTGTCTTCTGGGATCACATCACACAATGGACAGACACAGACAGAGGAGAGGAAGATGGATGTGAGAGGATGCACGAAGGGTAAGGGAGGGGACGGAGGAGGAGAAGAGGAGAGGAAGGATGGTGGGAGGGCGACGCCATCACCAAATGTGCCAGGTTTGGAGGGTCAGAGTGTAGAGGAAGTAGACGGGAAGGAGTCGGAAGGGAGGGATTAAGGAAGGGGGATACGACACAACAACAATACAACACAACAATGACAAAAACAACAAGCACAGAACACACAAACAAAATCATAGAGTACACCAAGAACACACAAACTCCACCATGGGCACAGTGAGAAGTCAAAATAGAGCAAAAGGGTGCGAGGCCGGGAGTGGCTGAGGTAGAGAGTTTAGTTACTGGAAGTCAGAGAGAGAGACAGAGGGAAGGGGGAGGTTCTGTGCTTTAAAGGAAAAAGAGCTGAAACAGGAAAGAGATGTTAATGTATCAAACCAGATAGAAACTTGAGACCTCTCTGAAGGTAGGTGAGGAAAGGAGGAAGAGGAGGAGAGAGGGGAGGGGGGAGGTATAAGGAGAAGTGGATGCCACTTGAGCCTGCATGGGGCAACTGTGGGGAGACAGCCTGGAAAAATAACACAAATGAAAGGAAAAACAAACAAACAAAAACAAAAAAAAAAAAGAAAAAGAAAAACTGAAAGCACAGAGCAGCGAGCACACAAAAGAGAGACGACTACCTCGCATAGTTTCACCAGGAGAAGCTCAAACTGACAAAAACAGAGACATCACCTGATTTAAATACACGCACATACACACAAGTACACGCGCACACACAAGCATCGGCTACAAGATCTTTCTGGAAAAAGTCACGCAACTGCGACATCCAGCTGCCTGCTGCCAGGCATCTCTGTTGATTCTGATTACGTTCATATCGTATTCATATACATATTTCACTCGTCTCTGTATTATTCATGTCCTTCCTTCCTTCCGCTCAGGCCCCCCAAAATATTCTATTGAACTCCAGAGATGAAATGAGATGTGCTTTTGTTTCCTCAGCAGCAATCAAGATGCTTCCACGTATGTTTTGATCCTGTGTCAAGACAACCACTCGTCAACTGACCCGACCTCAGTTCACGGTTTTAACATCGGTGTTTGTTACAGAGCTCCTCTCTCAGAGTCACGTTGACTCCTTTTTACCTCCCATTCTGCTCTCCAGCCTTCTCGTTTAATCTCTATCCCGGGGTCTGAACCTGACAATTCAACAGTAATGGCCAGGAAGGGCCTTCACATCCAGCTTCATTTTCATTTTCATTTTCACACACACACACACACACACACACACACACACACACACACACACACACACACACACACACACACAATTTCCAGTGTATTCCGTGCATGTATGTATAAGCCAAGGTAAAGAGAGCAGCTACCTACAGGTGTACAGTAAAAATTGGCAGACTGAGGGGTGGTGTAACCTCTATGGAAACACACACATACACACTGGCACTTATACACACCAGCATGCATGTGGACCCAAGGGACCCACGGGTTAAACAGGAGCTGAACCACCTCTTGTTATAAATATATCTCCATTAAAATGTCATTAATGTGTTTCTGCTTGCTAATGAAGCAAATACAAAAAATTACTTTCTACTTGTCATTTTGTATGATCTCAAACATCCAGACCAGTGAAGAAACTACAATGGCCAAGCAGCAAAGTTAACACCACTGCAGTTCTTTTCATAAAACTCGGCTTGTTTGGTGCTTATTGCTAAGTATGTATCACCATCTAGTGAGGGGAAAGAGAACTGCTGGAAGAAAAGGAAATTATGTGGTACAGTACTGTAGATTGATTGGTATATACTCCAGAGGGTGATCCAAGTTAAACTGTATCAGTAAGTCCACATTTTACTTGTACGAGCATGCAGTTTGAGAATCCGTCCTCCTTAATAACTGACTAATGCTTGTAAAGAGAATATGGAAAGAATAACAGAAGAGAAAACCTGATACATTAAGTGACTGTCCGTGAGAGAACTGTAATTACACAACATGTAACAGGCATTTGTAAAGTTTGCCTCAATAAATAAGGTTATAATGTATTCAAGTGTAAGTTTTAATCCATTTGATGTTTCCTATGTTGATGCTCCTAAAGACAAAGGATTTGTAGGAGCTGTGAACTGTCACCATTGTGAAATGTCCCTCTCTAACTGTTAAACTCCAGCAGATACTGTAGAATTCACTATGAATAGCACAAAAATAAGACTGTATCTTCAGCTGAGTTCATACAAAATAACCAATGTGGGAGAAATGCTCTGAATTAGGGATGAAACTAGACACCTATTTTAAGTTGAGAGCAAAAAATGAATTAGCACCATGTTAAAAGCATTCACAGGTATACAGATGTGATTTGTTCATTCATTAATTCTAACATGTGCTTGTCCCATAAATAATAAAAGAGCAAACATATCCTTTTAACCAGGCACACACCATGCACACATTCAATTAATCATTGCAAACAAAGTGAAGATGATGCGGTATTTAATAATGAAAGACCTGGGCTTTTCTGAAGAAGCCCTCACACACACACACACGTTTAGATATACATACGCTTTTCAGAAAGCCCTGTCCTCCTTGCTTTTGCTTTGTCGTTGACAGCTGTGGGTGTTTAGTGGCATGCTGCCTCTTGAGAAGAAAAGATATGGGGGTAAAAAGAGGGACAGAAGGGAATTGAGGGGAAGAGGAAAAGCAGCTAAGGCGCATGTTTGGTCTGTGTCTGATAGAGGCTTCAGATAAACATGCCGGTCTGTCTGCCTCCAAACCCACACCTGACTCCATATGTAGCAGAGAGAAAAGAGTAAGCACCTGATCGCTGCATTTCTCCTTTCATCCCTGTTTCTACCAAAATAGCAATTCAAAATCTATTTAAGTATGTGTGTGAAGTCCTTCCCACTTAAGTTCTAAAGGAACTGGTTTCAAATTAGTCATTTTGGTACTTAAAAACTGGAAAATTCAACTGGTTTGCACTGTCTTAGTTTAAAAACAATAAAAATGTGTTGAATTCAAAGTTAATTTGCCCAAGCTACAGGATGGATTGTTGGCATACTCACTGAAATTCGAGGCACACCATATTGTGTTATTTTGTGAAAAGCAGCCTAATTTAAAAGCATTCCAGTTCACACCATGCTTTAGGTCAGATCTATCCACAACATCCCATACTGGTTGTAAATGAGTTTGAACTTTTTTAAGCTTTTTAAATCTTAAAAAAGACGACATTTGACGACCTTCCCAGTACCCTTAACGTTGAGTTTTGACACCTCAGTATATATCAATAAAGACGTGGTTTGACGACCATTAAAATAGTTTCCAGGTTTTTCCAGGAGTAGTTGCATAGGCAGCAGTAATGGTAGTATCGAGCATTACTTCAGTCAGCGCAGATAAGAGAAGTTGTGAAACGAACTGTGAAAATCTTTCCACTTCAGCTCAAACTCAGTCTCATATCAAAGGTGTGGAGCGATAACAGCTCGCTCTCGCTCACGCATGGGGTTTCAGATAGACTTGGTAACTATGCTGGTGGTCTCTCCACTCTTGTCTGCCACTCTTTTAGATTAGCCCACTGACTGACTGGTATGCATGTCTCAATTACCAGACATTAGAGTCAGACTTTAACAGCTGTGTATGTTAGGGCGAAAGCAGTGCACTGAGACAGAGGCAGCAGCTTTTTGTCTGAAACTGTTGTTTTTATGTTCTTTTAAAGGTTAATTTTAGATACTGGTCATTAATATCAGTTTCCGTGACGGTTTAAAGAACACACACATCTGAGTAATTGGCTCATGATGTTGATTGGAAAAGATTTTTTTGTCCACATGTTCCAAAAAGCTAAAAGTAAAATGCTCTGTAAACTGTATATTCCATGTATTATGACAACTCTGACATGCTTAAACAACATAAGATTTGAATAGCTAAAAAAAAAAATAGTTAAAAATAGATAAATAAAATCTAAACCAATATATTTAGTGCACACAAAGTACAACCTTTGATTAAAAAAAAAAGCAAAGTTAAAATTTCACACAAGTTTGCATGTAAGTTAGCAATGCTAGCACAATTGCTGGCTGGGAATGAGCTACATAAAAGCAGGTCTCTTGGAGATACTAATCACTGCCTCTGATGATAAAATAACAACTGCAAAAACAGGATGTGTTAACTACTTTTTGCACAGCATGAATGCAGAGCTCAGTGTGTGTGTGTGTGTGTGTATCAGGCTGCAGGTGTGCCATAAGTGTGCTTGTGTGTGGGACATTCTCTCCTGGTGCTGGAGCAGAACAAACATGGATTAGAGCTGCACCACCATGCAGGTACCAACAATTCCCCATTGGCTTGTGCACACACCTACAAGCACTCTTGTTCCAAACACCCAGCTGCTACGGCTTACATGATGTCAGGGCCATTAAAGTCATGTAGCTGGAGAGGGCAGACAGATGAAAGGCTTGTCATTTAAACAGAGCGAACTATTAGAGGGCTCATGATCGCTGATGGACAGACAGGTTTACTGCCTCAGGCATGAAGGGTGCAAAGGTCTGTAAGGTGGAGAAGATGTTAAATATCCAGGGTGTGTCTATGGAGGGGGGTTATGTTGTGGTACTTCATAAAAATATGATTATTCACTGATAAAATCCACAATGTGATAAAGATGGGAACAGAAAAATGCTCCGAGTCTCACTCAACAGGTATGATTGATGACCCTGATGTTGGCTAAGTCCTTTACAAATATGCACTCATACACTCACCCACTGTCTGCGCAGCAACCCACTGAGAGTTCAGCTGGAGGTTCTCCTGATAACATTTACACATAGACTCAGTTGCACATGCACACCTGTAGCTTGGCTGGCCACTGCATCACACACACACACATACACACGTGTTTTACTCTAACTTGACTCCTGGAACAATGGACAAAGTCAGAAAGATCATAACTTTGTTAGAAGACAAATGGTTTCTTTCTACATAACTGCACTGCAGTATTTCTACTCTGAATGGTCTCGGCTGCTTTGCATTGCACCGCACACATATTGGCTCTGGCACGTTGATGATATAATTTATTAAATTACAAAGGAAATTATCACTTTTTGTTTTATTTTTAGTACAAGACATATGACCAGCTTTGAGAAAATGAATCATCTCAAAATAGACTCATACATACACATAATTTAAGTAATTTTAGGTCCTCTTGAGCATAATAACCCATCCTTGTTAATCATCCTATGGTGTAATATGCTCTAATTAACAGTTTGGTATGGAGCACTGCCTGATCACTATGTCAACAAAACCTATGTAATTCTTCTCTAAAACATTTCTCATGTGGTAGAATATTTGTGGTGCTTTAACTGCTTAAGTAGAAAGGACTTATCGCTAAGCTGGCCATCTGCTAAAACAAACCACACCACTGAGCATGTCTGAACTCATGCAGACACACCCGTCCAAACCAGCTGCCACTCAGCCGGCCTCTACCTGGGTAGCCAAGAGAGGGAAGGAGAGAGAGAGAGAGAGAGAGAGGTAGCAGATAGGAGCCCCCAAAAGGCCAAGGTCACCAGGGTCAAATGTTTCCATAGCGACGTTAAATACACGCACACACAAACAAACTGCATTTACACAGGCAGACATATGATTTGAGCTACGGGGTTACCACGGTTACTTAATGCAAAACACATACACCTCACTGAGAAGAGAATGCACGTGTTGTTGACACAGGTGCTTTTATCACAGTTAATTTCAGAATCCTCTCTGTATGCTGGTTCTTTCACCAGAGTCTCTTCTCCAACCCTTCCTGCTCTGCTTGTAGGTCATTTTCAATCGGTGTATTTTTAAATGTAACCCTTCTTTCCGTAGCAACAACAAAAAAGAAGAGACAATAAGTTGCAAATTTTATTTAAATATAGTGTCCTCCAGTTTTTAATATATTTATTTTTTAACTTAAAAGCTGTTTAAAGACTTCTCTGAAACCTCTGAAGTTAAGAATGATGGCTTTCAAGTAAATTTATTGTTTTTTTTTATTAGGCCAAATGGGGAACACATGTCTGTATTTAAGCATTTTGGTGCGTTTTGGGACGTATGTGGAAATTCAATCAGATCAAGCTATGAATTTGTGGGCATGCATTAATTAATTTGTACTCAGTTTATAAGAGTTTTGTCCATACTGATATGCTTCTGTCATCTCCTCTATTTGTGTTTGTCTAAATTTTGAGTTAACTAACCTCACAGGCAGGCAGGATTTCATCTATACCTCCCCTTAACCAAACCTCTCTGAAAGTGTGTATTTGTCAGAATGATGGAGGGCCGAGGGGTTTGCATTTTCAAGCAGCTGCTTGTCTTGGTAGAAATGAAGCAGATCGAAAAGCAGAAAAAGAAAACCTTCCCGCACACATACCAACCTTCACCATCTTACACAAGAGGGAACCTTGTGATACATGAGATACTGCATAGTTCAGGTGCTCCATGGGTGGCTGCACTGCAGCAGCTGCCGTCACCAAAAGTCATGTGTTACCACTGAGATTCTAGTGTGATTGCGATAAATGTGTTGCAGTGGAGTAAACCCGAGAAGAAAAACTGAGGAAACTGCTGTAATATTGCTCCAAACCTAACTGTGACATCTCAGTTGATTATTATCTCCATATTAATGCAAACACTTTCCCTTGTGCAATGTGCATGTGTGCATGATATGCGGCGTGACAGAACAATACACTTTTGACGGCAAGTCCTCTATGCTGAACTCACCTATCATCTCCACATCCTGCTCTAGTTCTCACCCCTGTTTCTCTGTATCCAATATTTGCCTGTTTACATTGCTCAAACCTTGGTAGGTGAAATCATTTCCAAGTGGTTTCTCATGTCAGTGTAGAAAGGTAATCAGGAAAGCAGCAATGTAGAGACCAATGTGTATAGCTTTGCAAAAATGGGTGGCTGTGGCTCAGGCGGTAGAACAGGTCATCTACTAATTGCAAGATTGATGGTTCAATCCCTGGCTGCTCCAGTCTGCATGGCAAAGTATCCTTGAGCAAGATAGTAAACCCTAAGTTGTTCCTGATGTGTTCACTGGAGTATGAATGTGTGTGAATGTTAGCTAGAAAGTACTTAGACATAAAAAAAAAAATGCTTGCATAAATGTGTGTCAATGAAGCATGTTGTGTAAAGTGCTATATAAGAACCAGTTCATTTACCACAATTGCAAAGGCACATTCACAAAACTTCACAGCCTTTCCTCAGAACTCTAAACAGAAAATTTCAAAAAATAATAACTACTTAACTACTGAGCTTTCATTACACACTACCTTAAAAAATTGAAAACACAAGTGTTCAGGACTGCAACTCAGGTCTTTATAACCAAATGTGGCTGTGTTTAACATTTTTCTCATCCACTATAACTACAGCATAAGAATAATAGGAATAAGAATAAGAATAACTTTATTGATCCCAGAGGGAAATTCATTTGTCTGACATAGCTCATCTGCTATTTATATGAGAATTGTAAAGCCCGATGGCTGTGGGTACGAATGATTAAGTAGTATAAATAAAAAAAATCAGAAAAATGTGAAAGGAGGGACTTTTATAAGTAAATTGTAGTGTGAGACATGTAAGTCTTATACTATATGTTTCATCTATTTCTTTTCATGTGGGTTCTCATCTTATTTACAAAAAAGTAGTTCAACACAGCTGCTCAGATTTCAAAATGAATTTACTCTTCTTGACCTTGCTTTTCCTCATCTTCCTCCTCTGCCTCTCATATTGTTTCCATACAATGTTGGTATCCACCTTCATCTCACCCTTTCTGCCTGTGTACTCTGAACTGGTTTATACTGTACACTCACCAGCCACTTTATTAGTTACACATTGCATGAACCCACCTTTGCCCTCAGAACTGCTTTAATTCTTCAATCAGAATCAGAATCAGAATACTTTATTAATCCCAGAGGAAATTATGTGGTCACAGTTGCTCCAGGACAGTAAGAACAGTAATCAACAAGTTAAAATACCAATATTAAATAATACAATATATTACAAATTACAAAATATTACAAATAGCTCTAATATAGAAATATCCCAATATATTACACAAAATTGAATATAGATACGTTGAATTGAGGTGCCCCTCTTATCATACTACCTTGATTATATTAAGGCTGTACAGTTGTTGGAGTGTCTACTTGTCCTTTAGATGGAGGAGTTGTGCAGAGAGAGCCACAGGCAGGAATGATTTCCTGTGTCATTCAGTGGTGCATTTGGGTAATCTCAGTCTCTCACTGAACGAGCTCCTGTGACTGGCCAGCACGTCATGGAGTGGGTGGGAGGTATTGTCCAGCATTGTCCTTAACTTGGACAACATCCGCCTCTCTGACACCACCTTTAGAGAGTCCAGCTCCATCCCCACAATGTTACTGGCCTTGCGGATCAGTTTATTGAGTCCTGAAAATCCTGAGCATTGTCCGACAGATGTTAAAAGACCTCAGCCGCCTCAGAAAATAGAGACGGCTCTGGCCCTTCCTGTATATTGCAGTTGTGTTTTTAACCCAGTCCAGTTTATTACCAATGTGTACTCCGAGGTATTT
>VUQS01075845.1:0-12160 GCA_015108495.1 Heterochromis multidens
AACGTTTCTCCCACTAAAAACGCCACGTCCAGATGAACAGATTCAGCTTTTTGGGATTCTTTTACCTGGATTATTGAGCATGCATCAAGAGATTTTGCTAGTATGTCATTACAATTTTATTGATGTTAAAATGTTTGTAATCACCCCCAAAATAATCAGTATGTTTATCTTGTCTTAATCTGTGAGAAGAAGCTGTTACTGAAACATCTGTGAATGTTACATTTCTGCTCTGGACTGCATTTTTGTTTAATAGTGTGCGATAAGTTATCAGTTAGTACATTTGCTGTTTAATTGTTATAAACACTTGTACTGGATTTTTCCAGCTTTCAGTCACTCTTGATAAGCTCTTGATGCATTCGCAGACTTTGTTATCAGTAGGAAGAAAAAAATGCAACTCATTAACAGCTTCAGTGACTTTGTGTAATGAGCATTGTCAAGGCTTCAAAAATCTGTTTTACTTTGAATTCAATTTTCTCAAGAAAAAAAGTCAATTTATTAGTTCATTATGGAGTCATTGGCATGAAAAAATGTGTAATTGATTAATTTATCAAATCTGCGTGTTTTGTATGGCCTCTGTGTTTCATTGCTATTGTACTGGTTCTAACCTTGATGATCCACTGAGGGCAAAGCCTCCCTTTGTGCCCTTGGTTTGAACATATTGTTATTATTATTCATTCTTGCATGCTCAGAGTATCACATCCTGCCATCTAACTGTTTTAAGTTCTGCCAGAACACAATTCCAAATTATATCCCCTGCTTTATTTATTTATTTATTTCACCACTCACAGAGACCATCTTGGCAGGAGTTTTGACAATGGATGAATGACTACTAAGAAAGTGAAGTAACTTATTACCTCTTTTTCTGCATTCTCTTGTAATGTCAATTTCAGTAATGCATATTTTGAAAGCTGTGTATTACAGAAATATATGTCAGTTTGCAATTTCTGCAGTAGTTTCACTTCTTCTTAGTTTCATAAAGTTTTCCTTTTTTCGATTTCCATACATGGGTTTGAAAGTTTAAATCATTTCCCACAAGGCTGTGACTGAAGGTGGGGGATATTAAGACGACTATCAGATCCGATTTTAGACACCAAGCACAATACCAGGCTAACACCATCCATTTCCAGAAATTTCTTGCAGCCTGAGCACACCCCTGTATCTGTGAAGAACTGCACAACGTGTTAGTCTGCCTGTCTGTCTGTCTTCTTATCTATCTATCGAATGCAGTGCAGCAGATTCTGTTTTCAGCATTGGTAAGAGTGCATGCCCAGGGCAGCTTGGCTCACAGTGCAACAGCTTGGGCACACATCGGCTAGTATCTGCCAACTCAGGTTCACCAATCGGTGTGCCAGTTAATAAGGACACTGCACTCCTTTTACACAACATCAAGCTTAAAATACTTTCCCAGTACCCAAACAACTATAACAGACAGCAATGACAGAACTGGAAAGAGGAGAGTAGTAGTCAAGGTATGACAGAGCAGTCTAAGAATAGAAGATGACAAGGTGATGAAGGACAGGACGGTGGAAGGAGAGGCAACAAACGAGAGGAAAGAAGAGGAGAGGGCATGAGAGCAAAGGACCGAGACAGGACTGGACAGAACGGGGTGGGAGAGAACAGGACTGAGTCATCGTTATGGTAATTAGAGAGAGGTAGTGAGCACTGAGCAGCTGAACCATGCTGACTCACTCAAATGCACTTTCAGTTAAACATGGAATGTCATAGTGCACCCCGGGGAGAGCATCATCAGTCCAAGGTTAGGAAAATACACTGAACTTCATTTGTCTGGCCTTCAGTTTCATGCCAACCCTCTTTATACAATCAAGAAAAAGACCCTGTCATGGTACTACTGTGTTATAAAACATTTGTTTTACGTGATCATTCGTAATGCCCCATACCTTATAAATTCTCACACATACATGCAGTTAACAGTGACAAAAGTGTCAGATATACCATTGATCCATTTTCTTAACTGCTTGTCCTAGGACAAAAGGTGGGGTACACAGGTCGCCAGCCTATCATAGCACTAACACAGAGAGACAGTCAGCCATTCACACCTATGGCCAATTTAGATTCACCGATTAACCTAACCTAACCTCTTTGGGAGGAAGCCAGAGACAACCCACATAGGTCCAAGGAGAACATACAGACTCCACACAGAAAGATTCCAGCTGGCTGGTGGATTCAAACCCAGGACCTTCTCACTGTTAGGCAACATTAGGGTTTGTGGTTTTTAAAGTCTAAACAATGCACATAAATAATACACAATCCTTTGCTACCAGACTAAAGCTAACAAGGATCAGTTCATGGAGCTCTTAAACAGATAGTGGCCACAGTTTAGTGTTTCAAAAGTAATTGTGCAGATAAATGAGACATCAAACAAAATCATATTTAATATTTTGTCAAAAATCCTTTGCTGACATCAGCAGCTAATTCATAGCATCCTTTGCAATGCTCTCACTGGCCTATACTAGAGGCACTCTCAGCTCTTGAAGGTTGTTCTGTCTCTTAATCTTTAGTCTAGTCCTCCATTCGAAAGCTACACTCAAAACACTCACAGCTCAGTCAGTTTGAGATCAGATCTTCATCATAATACATAAGTTCTTTGATGTTTCTGGATCTTGTTCTCTTTATTGGTGAAAGGTTGCCCAGTGAGTTTGGCTGTGTTCATCCCGCTACTTCTATCAAAGGTGAAATCATCACTAAATGTTAGTGTTCCAGTTCAATTGTCAGCCATACCACAAGCTGTACCTTGTATTAAATTAGACAAAACTAAAGTAATATGCTCTTTATTATGTTTTAAGCAGTCACAGTCACAATCTAATATGACAGCTAAAAGCTAAATTATGGTCGAATTGAACACAGATAGTGCCATTAGATCCAAAATATACTGTACTATACTTGGACAGTATGGCACCAAAATATAGAATTTTTTTCCTTTACAATAGTGAGAAAAATGTGTATGGAAAGAGTGCCAAAGAAGTACCACCTACAAACTCCACAGGACTCCAAACAGCATTCAGGCTATAAGAAAACTGTGAAATAGCAAACATGATACCTGATGTGGTTAGACTTCAGTTTGCAGTACAGTTTTATGACCCTGTTAAAAAGTGTAACTATGTTAAATGAAGGCCCAGTTTATGTATTTATCCTCCAAGCAGTGTTTTGTATCACTAATTTAAAGGCTAAGTTGAATATATTTTAATTATGCGTAAGTATAGCATATTTTGGAGCTAAAGACTAAACCATATGCAGTTTCTAATTAAACCATAGGTGTAACTCTTGGGAAGGACTCTCACAGGCTTTAAAACTCTCACCTTTTAATGAGACGATGTCATGCATTTTCAAACTGAAATATGTTTCTTTATTGTCACTTTTCTCATGGTGCTTGCAAGACAGATAAAGTTAAGAAAAGCTCAACATTTCAAGCGCGACTGCAGGTACTAGCCAGTCAAGTCATGTTCATTTAACCAATCAACTAACCACTAACCAATCAAACAGTGCTGTGAAAATGAGATTGAGGTGGTTTCTTCCCCAGTTCAGCTTAAAAATTAAGAAACTGATTGCGGTGAATAATCATCCTGCTGTGCCAACTGAAGGTTGGTTAACTTGCCTTGTGAGTGATTGGTTTTTGTCCTTGACAACTGCACCAGCAAAGAAACCTCTCCCAAATGCCAAGCACACTTATGTGTGATTTCTGCCTTTCTGCAACCCCATTTCCAAAACATATACACCACTGAACACCTGTTCAGCTGCTTGTTAATGCAAATATATAATCAGATAATCACATGGCAGCAACTCAGTGCATTTAGGCATTTAGACATGGTTAAGATGACCTGCTGAAGTTCAAACAGAGCATCAGAATGGGGATGAAAGGTGATTTAAGTGACTTTGAACGTGCCAGACGGCTGGTCTGGTCTGTGTTTCAGAAACTGTTTACAGAAAATGGTCCAGAAAAGAGAAACTATCCAGTGAGTGATCAACAGATCAGGCTGCTGGTGTTGGTGGAATGGTGTACCTGAGTATTGTTGGTGACCATTTTCATCCCTTTATGAGCACAGTGTACCCATCTTCTGATGGCTGCTTCCAGCAGGATAATGCACCATGTCACTAAGTTCAGATCATCTCAAACATGACAATGAGTTCACTGTACTCAAATGGGCTCCACAGTTACCAGATTTCAATCCAACAGAGCACCTTTGGGATGTGGTGGAACCAGAGATTCACCCCATGGATGTGCAGATCTGCAGCAACTGTGTGATGCTGTCACGCCAATACAGACCAAACTGTCTGAGGAATATTTCCAGCACCTTGTTGAATCTGTGCCACGAAGAATTAAGACAGTCCTGAAATCAAAAGGGGGTCCAAGTCAATACCAGTAAATTGTAACCAATGACGTGGCCAGTGATTGTATGTTTACGTACAGCATTCTCACGTACCTGTGAGGGAACTTTATTTTCTCTTCAACATAAAAGTGCCATGTTAGACAGTGCTGAAATTTTTTCAGTGTTTCATCTATCAGATTACACTAAATTGTTTAATTTTTAGCAAATGATAATGCACTAGATAAAAGAATTGAAGAGGGATTTGATTTAGATGCATCATTTGCAAAGTATTTACAAGGATATTTTCATAATATTTCTGCAAGCTCAGATGAACCATCACCACCCTCCTAATGAGCTGCTAATGAGTGTGAAACAGAGTGTGGAGTGCCAGATGTAGTGCCCCTTTAACCTAATAACTCATAATGGTGGTTCATATGCTAAATTAGAGCATCACAAACTGTAAAGTGATTATAAGTGTCAATAAGATGCCTTAAAAGCTTTTTTCTCTTCTGTCAATTAGCATAGCTGATTTCTTAATTTGATGTGATCCGTTTGTTATCAGCATGCTGTTTTCCTAGGAAGATATAACATTTAAGATCTCTTAGAGAACATTTATGACATTTGTTAGGATGAATGGAAATTCAGCTCTGCTCAAATTGTGTCCACTTGCCACCTAATATGACCATTTGTGAAATAATTTAATAGTTTAGGCCATATGAGCCATTTAAATTGTATTTTTGTCACTAACTTATCTATAAACTATAAGCCGCATTCAAACCAAACTGGCAGTAATTGCTTCAAGTAATGCAGGAAGCAGCACCAGTGTGGATAAGTGGCTATTAATACCTACACTATTGTGTCATCGAGATTACATCTAAATAAATGGTTATATGCAAACTTTCCATTACATCCCATTAGCAGTTTAATAACAAACGACTTCCAAAGTAAATTCATTGATAGGTCTATCATAGTGATCCAGTATCTCACTGCCATGAAATGTGTTTCAAGCCTCAGTCATACAGACCTAGAGACCGATCAGTGACCTGTACAACCTCCGGTCACTAAGGAAAAAAGTGTAATCCCCAACCTGTTGGTGAATGGTTGCTGGCTGTCACTGGGTGAAATTGGTCACAAAGAGGGTGCTGCAACAAAAACTTTGTGATTGCTTTGGTTTCTAGCAGGTTGCTGCGGTCGTCTGTAGTCTGTATGGAAGACACTAACTTGTTTGCAAACACTTGACATCTACCCTTCAAGCTGTATTGAAACTTGAAATTGTGCAATGCAAACTGGAAACAGAGAGCTTTCACCTGCAAAGTTAAATGTGTGCCTTACTGCTGCAACCAGAATGCTTCAAAAGGCGCAACTTTTACTGTGATAGTGTCTTCATTTCTGGTTTGATTGTACTTTTCAAAAAGTATTTAATCTATTAGCAACCAAAGCAATCTCAAGGAGATTTTTGGTGCAGCACCCTCTTTGTGATCAATTTCACACTAGTGACTGTCACAACCTTTAGCAACCTCTAGCAACCACTTGCCAACTGGTCACAAAATACACAGTTTTTCCCTAGTGACTGGTAGTTGCCAGGGTGTCATTGACCAGTCTCTAAGCAGCGAATGGGCCTTCAGCAATCAATTTCACAGCAACTGCTAGCAACATCCAGCAAACATCCAGCAACCACTTGCCAAGTTGGAATTAGTTGGAGAGGACACATTTTTCCCTAGTAACCAGTGGTTTTCAGATGGTCACCAATGGGTTTCTATGCCTGTTGACTGGGGCCTGAGACACTGATGTGTGGTTCATTGTCTTTGCACACTAGCATGCTTTGCATAATAGCATGCTAGAAATGAACAATGGCGTGTATCAGTTCACTGCTGAGTTGTAACCACACCAGTCAGTGATACTGGATATGGTCATAGGTGAAACTTTCAATCAGCAAGGGATATGAAACATGTTTTTTTTCCTAGTCAGACTCGAAACTATTCTATAACTGAGACCACATATGTGGGTTATTGCTCATGTATAACTGCCACCCATTTGATCTCTCCAGGAAAGCAGGATGAAACAAGTGCAAGGGATTACTTGCAAGTCCTGTGTAACCCAGGTCTTGTTGATGGTCATTACAGCTGTTGGGTCTGGTGGCTGTTGACCTTTTCAAATATAACGTTTAAACCTTTCCGTGTGAGTCATTTCAGGACAGTTAGAGGGATTTAACTCTGCTGGTGCTGTCATTTGCAAACTGAGCCCTCTTCAGCTTGGGTGCTAAGCTGCTGTACGTGGAGAAGTCGCCTGTGCACAGGCAGGTGGGAATTTGGGCTGCTTATATGTATGTGTTGGAAGAATTTAATGGGGGTCATGTCCTCACCTTATTGTTTCTGACCTGGGGGCTTATCTGAAATATGTGGTGATGCAGGTTCACCATGTTCATGCCACCTTATTGCTAACACCAGAGAGAAGGCTGCCTCTTTAGGTTTTATTCAGCTGGATTTAAAGAGCATATTTGTCTTTGGACATGGGTCCCATTATCCCAGAGAAAGGCAGGCACCCGTTTAGCCATTTAAGCTGATGCTGATAATGCCACAAAAATATATTCATCTGTTTGTGAGCAGCTCTGTCCAAGCTACTGCAAACCTCTGATAAACCTTTAATGGCCTGGTTTGTGTGCCTGCAGTCGCTGTGGAGCACCTACACATGCATTAAGAAGAGTTTTATGAGTATTTACTTTGACTGAAAACCCTCACACCGACTTGATGGTTGAAACCTTTCAGACACTCTCAAAAATCTCTTTTTCACTGTTCTCGCTGTTATCCTTTCATCCTCTTGGCCCTCTCATTTTATTTCTGATTATGATTAACACTTTAAGGTTATTAATGAATCACCATAATAACAAGAGCAAGGTCAGGGGAAAATGAGGATATAAACAACAACAATAGGCTGAACAGACATTTGGCATGTGCATGCCTGGGCCCATTTCAGAGGCACCATTTTTTGACAATATATGGCATAAATGATGCTACACTTAGTAATTAGATGAAACAAAAATATCAGTGCAGTTGTACACTACAATTTTAGGCTACTTTATAAAAGCCATACCAGTGCTTACCTATCATTGTTATCTTGCTCAGAGTTTTTCTGTCAGACAGGGACTCTTATCATTGACATGAGCAGCATTTCTTCTACATCTCGACTTGACACATTTTTCGTCTGTGTTACAGGGACACAGTCAGTCTGAAACTCAGAGGAGATATTTTCAGTATTAGCTTTAACAATACACCATTTCTGTGCCACAGGTTTAAGGTGGACATGTTTTTTAATCAGGTGATTGCTTGTTTTGATTGCTCCCTCCCTTTCCATGCTATATTTGTATTGGAAAGGAAAACTTTAATTATTATTTTATTTGCTTTGTTTAGACCTTTTTCCTTTCCGAATTCAGGCATCTTCTGTCAAAGTAATTCAAGCAAGTTAAAAAAAAAATAAGGATCACACACACATAACCTACTCAGATTTAAAAAAAAAAATCATATATTATTTGATGGTGGTAACTGTAATTCATTACAGTTGCCATTCTGCAGTAGATTATTTCTTAGATATAATGCAAACAAGAAAACTGGCTTCCTTAATGTATGGGATTACAGACACCATTTTTCCTTTTTTCCACAAGAGCCTATTTTTCTGGGATCTGGCATTATTAAGTTACCCCTCCCTTTTCACCCATATAGAGCTGTGCGTGGCAAGGAGTTTAGACAGGGAAATTATAACAGTGAAAGCATGAGGTGAGAAAAATGAGAAATTGTAACACAAAATTACATATCCCTGTATTTGAAATATTTAATCTATTAATCTAAATTGAAAATAAATGAATTCATTAATTAAAAAGTGTTTGTGTGATTGTGTATAAAAAGGGTGAATAATGCAGTGAAATTACTCCACATTTGCCCAGTTATGATTCAAGATACAAGAGATTTTATTTGTCCCATATACTATACATACAAGTATAATGCAACACATTATTGTGTCTGCTCCTAGGCAGTGCACAAATCAATCTCCTATTTCATCACATCTCAAAGGTGCTCTAAAGGATTGGTGACTGTGGAGGCCAATTGAGTACAGTGAACCCATTGTCATGTGTGATATGGCACGTTATCCTGCTGGAAGCAGCCATCAAAAGATAGACACACTGTGGTCATAAAGGAATTGAAATGGGTAGCAACAATACTCAGAAAGGTACAAAGGGGCCCCAAAGTGTGTCAAATATCCTTCACACCATGACACCACCATCAACAGCCTGAACTGTTGATACAAGGCAGAATAGAGCCACGTGTTGTTGTTGTTTACATCAAATTCTCACCCTACCATCTGAATGTTGCAGCAGAAATCGAGAGTCATCAGACCAGACAGTGTTTTTCCAATCTTCTATTGTCCAATTTTTGGTGAGCCCATGTCAATTGTAGCCTGAGTTTCCTGTTCCTAGCTAACAGGAGTAGCACTCAGTGTAGTCTTCTGCTGCTGTAGCCATCTGCTTCAAAGCTCAATGTGTTGTGCATTCAGAAATGCTCTTCTGCATATCTTGGTTGTAACGAGTGGTTATTTGAGTTACTGTTGCCTTCCTATCAGCTGAAAGCAGTCTTGCCATTTTCCTCTAACCTCTGGCATCAATGAGGCATTTTCTCCCAGAAACTGCTGCCCACTGGATATTTTCTCTTTTTCAGACCAATTCTCTGTAAACCCTAGAGATGGTTGTGAGGGAAAATCCCAGTAGATCAGCAGTTTCTGAAATAGCAAGACCAGCCTGTCTGGAGGCAAGAATCATGCCTTGGTTTGAACTTCAGCAGGTTATCTTGAGCATGTCTACTTACCTAAAAACATTGAGTTGCTGTCATGTGATTGGCTCATTAGATATATTATTAGTTATATTATTATTATTATTATTATTGTTAGATATATTAATGACCAGTTGAACACATGTACCTAACAAATTGGCTGGTGAGTGTATTAAATTTGCATCTTTTGTATATGGGCACATTAATTAAGAAAGAAATATTGAAAAAGGGGGCAGCATGCTCTATCCATGCCTGTGTGGGTTCTCTCTGGGTACTCTGGTTTCTTCCCACAGTCCAAAGACTTCCAATTAGTGGGGTCAGGTTAATTGGTGACTCTAAAATGCCTGAAATGTGAATGTGAGTGTGTGTTAGCCCTGTGTCAGACTGGTGACCTGTCCAGGCTCCAGGCCCCCCACAACCCTGAAATGGATAAGCAGAAGAGGATGGATGGATGGATGGAAAATACTGAAAAAGCCATCAGAATTGCAAGATCACAAAAGTCTATAATTGTTAACTTAAAGGAGACATTTAAATTAATCTTTAATGACTAAAAAAGAATTGGGTGCACAAGTTTAAATTTATTTTGGATTTTCTCTAATCCATACAGGGCCAAAAGTATACATACAGGCTCAAATATATACATACACTCACTTAAATGTTTTAATAAGTTGTGCTGAAGGTTCTGCAGTGTCCCTATTAACTTCTCATTAGTGATCAACTAAAACTGCATTTTCTTTTGATTGGCCACACTCTGAAAACGTGCCGAGGGGCAGCGCCCAATACTTTAGGCACCACCTCATCCTTGTGCAGAAACACTGTAAAACTAAGTGACATGACTAAGTAAATAGCACTGCTTGTTCTCAATTGAAATTACGGCTTTTTATATCCATCCCTTCGAGTTCATGCCCAATTCCAATCCAGATTATGAAAGTGACAAGCATGAACATCTGCAGCAACACAGATTCTGCTGTCGCCAAGCCACTGAATAGTATCTACCTGCACTGTTAGTTAATTTTATTCTGAAGCAAATAAAATGATACTCAGATTATTTTTCAAGAAAGTTTATCCATTTACCAAAGAAACTGTGTCGGCATGGTTTGCTTCTTATATACTGCAACTTCATATACTGTAAAATTATATATTTTACAGGAAGCAGGAAAACCACGTTATTTCTTCTTGAAGAGTTGCCTATATCAACTTTTGCGACCTTAACTAGATTGTAAAAAGATAATCTATAAAGAATGAAAGAACAAAAGAAAGTGCCTATCACCTTCAAGAGAGGCAAGCATGACAAAGGGCGATCAATACAAGACAAACGGCGTTGGGGCAGGGCCCTCGGATCATGGTCATTTTGACAAATGAGCCCAGCTTTGTGAAACAGGCAGTGAAAACAAATACTCTACCTTCTGCCTCAGGCATCACAATTTCGGAGGTAAGTGACATTCCTCCGAATGAGTGGAGACAAAACAAAAGAACAAAAGATAAATGTGTTATTGCATGGAAGAGAGAGCATGGCAGGCTCGCAGCTAAATGTAACTCCAGACTGAAAGTGGTAATGCTGAAGAGAAGTATCTTTTTTTTTTTTCAGACAAGAACAAAATTAGTTCACACTGGGAAAAAAAACAATCCTCTCCTGTGTCATCTGTGTTTGCTTTTGGAACAGTTTTCCCCCACGGAAGAATCCAGAGCTGAAACAAAATCACTATCATCATTTGAACATTGTCATGAAATCTTTTGTAGACAGACTTCCCCACTACACCTTTTTTTCATTAAAGAATCCTCCAGCACACTGAGCACTGTGCACTTAGCCTCTTTCTCTGAATACCAAATTAAAAACAAGCTGTAACATCTTGTCAGTATGGTGACCTTGGCTTAAATTCTTTTCTCCTATCCAATCTCTCTGGGCATTTTGCAGCAATTGCTCAGCAATCCTTCACATGGAGAGTATTATAATTTGATCTGTCAGTCAAGGGACACTCAAGGGAATGCCGCATTCAGGTGATTGACTCCGAACAAACTGCATTAGTTGTGAACTAAACATGTTGACAAAACAGAGCAAGATTCCAGGTGCTGGAGACACTGTCATAAACATAATCTCATCATCAACAAGTCCCTTGGCTTGGCCATGATAAAATTAGTACAGGCACATTGAATGTAATGTGTTGATAGGCTTATTTGTCACTTTAATGAGGTTGGACACAGGAAATTTGTCAACAGCTTTGTTGCCTGGAAGCTCTCTGGTGTTTTTCTCTCCTTCTTGTCTCTCTTTGTAGATTTTTAAGATGTATGTGACTGACAGGTGTTGTTGTCTCAATCTTGTATTTTAAAGAAGTTAAGGCCAAAGATTTCCTCCCAACACTATTCAGCATAATTTCTTTATCCTGAGAAAAATAAAGAAACTGATTGGCCATCCTTAGCAATAAATTAATAAATCACTCACTAAATTGATATATATCAGATAAACGCTGTTTAATATGTTGAAGTCCTCTAATTGTCCGCCTCTTAAGCATCTGTGACTGATACCCAGAGGGCCAGCAACCACCTCTTATTTTCCAACAACACCATCATAATGGACTTTTAATGGCAGTATAATAGGTTTTATGGTGTAATGAATTTACTACAATTGTTGCCTTGGGTGGCAAGAAAGCAGAGGCACTGTACAGTAAACAGTTTCAGCTGACTGTGACAGTCAATCACATTCATATTCTGACCTTTGCAAAACACACAGGTAGCATGTTCTACCTGGACACTGCATAGTACACATGCCCACTTACAATTATGGTCAGAAGTTTACGTCCACTCATCATGGGGCATAAATGTCATGGTCTTTAATAATTCCTTTGAACTGTTCTTTGTCCAGGGTCGAATGATTGTACAGCATACATATTTGTGCACTCTGCAGTTTGAATTTATTTTGGATTTTCTCTATCTATATTTCTCTATTATACATATAGGCTCAAATATAGACTAGAATAGAATAGCCCTTGTATACATATAAATAAAAATATACATACACTT
>VUQS01075845.1:16532-31812 GCA_015108495.1 Heterochromis multidens
CTTAAAAAGCCTTAAAAAAAAAAAAAAAAAAAAAAAAAACTTGTAACTTTACTTTGCAGTATTACAGGTTTCCTGCTACTAGGAAGGTCAAATTTAAGAGTACAGAGGTCAAAAGATCGAATGTCGCAAGATTTGAAATTTTCCAGTTGTGTTTCATACTTTATTGTACAGTTACAATTCATACAAACGTGGATGAATAGTTTAGAAAGAATGGCCATCTGAAAATTAGCACCTACCCCCCATTCCTCCCAAAATTCTGGGGTCAAAATGTATTTGAGTCATTTCTTGTTTTAATTAAAAACTTTAACTCATAGATCTAGCAGCATATCATGAAAACTAGAGCCAACAACAATTCTAAGCATCATTTTCAATTCAATTCAAGTAATCCAATTAGTAAAATCTGACTACATTTATTGTGAAAGCATTTTGGCTGCAGGGCAGTGGAATTATTCTGTGCATAATATACAGTACACTCTATAGGATGACATCAAATACAGAAAATCTGCAAATAGCACAGACAAAAAACTTTTTCAGTAAGTAATAAAATTGCAAATATGTTCACATATAATTGCTCTAAAATGATTTTAAAGCAAGAAATCCTGGCATACTGTGTAAAACAATCCTTCATGTCATGGCTAAGGTTTCAGATGGACTCAAAATGCAGACTCTGGAATTCAAAGTTCAGTGTGTTTTTTTTA
Organism: Heterochromis multidens; assembly: GCA_015108495.1. Lineage (NCBI taxonomy): Eukaryota > Metazoa > Chordata > Actinopteri > Cichliformes > Cichlidae > Heterochromis > Heterochromis multidens. The sequence goes on from VUQS01075845.1 coordinate 17,231, forward strand.
CAGTGAATGGTGCAACAAATATCAGCAGAAAGGGTTGTAGTTAGTGAGCGACTTGACGTTCAACAGCAGGCAATTCCACAGCTTCCCAGCCACGGTCTTCAGAAAACAACAGCTTGATCAGATCCTCAATCCTTATTCACATGAACACTCTCTCTCAGGTTACTCACTCCTGGAGTCCAAATATCCTGCACAGAAGGAAACAGGGGGTTAGTTGTGGTCATACAAGCCAAGGCAGACAAATGTTGAAACACTCAGGCATCTGTTCACTAACTGTTTCTCAGTTAACAACCCAGCATCAGCTGGACGTCTTCCTCCAGCTAAAATAGAGAGCCGCTGATTACCCAATCGCTCACAGGTGAAGTCATCAGGTGCAAAGGGCTGGCAGGAGCTGGAGAAAGACCTGCCTAACAACACAGGCTCTGGTTAGAGCACACTGAAACAAAGACAGAGAGAGCGAGAGAGAGACAAGAGTGAGAGAAAGCTAGAGAGAGGAGTGAGTCGGCAAGGAAGACTGGAGGACCATGGCACTTCATGACGATGTACCTGAGTGAACAATCCAGACAACTTATTTAACTGAAGATTTTAAGAGTTTTAAAGAGGCATAAACTAATTCCTAAAAAACCGTAATGACCCAATTCATTAAAAGACAACAAAACAAAAATGCTGAAGCTGTGCAAGTGCAGCATAAGACTTATGTTGAAAAACAGGCTCCAGCTTGCAGGAGAGAAGATTTCTTTTTTCTTTCTTTCTTTTTTAATCATTTGAGCTGGAATTTTGGGAACAACTAGAATGACTAAAAGAACAAATACTTCACACATCACATGCCCTGTGAAGCCCCCACAGTTAAAGTAAGCACAAATTGCAGTAAGACAACTATTTTCATTTCACAAAGATCCTAGACAAAAAGCCAAACCATCTCTGTGTCTAACATCTTTTTAATGGTAAAACATTGTGCCATAATACTGTGGTTATGCTAAGCATTCACTAACAAAACCTTTGTAATATCCCAGCATCCCCAAACTAATTAAAACATGTGCTGTCTTTTGTGCTGCCTTCAATGTCTCCAATGACACAATCTCATACTACTCCACCATTTATAACTAATAACGAACAAAGTCAGGAGGAAAATGTGGTCATACACATTCCACTTTGCAGGCTTTTGATGTCAGGGCAACAACTTTCAGTGGCATGCTGCTTGTACCCTTGCGCTTGCATGCTCTGGTGTGATGCTTTCAAAATTAATTAACTCTCCAGGATAACATCCAGTACCAAATATTCCCATTTATGTTGACATATGTGCAAATATTAAAATGAAAGTGCAGTAAACCTATACATGGGTATGCTTGACTGACATTCAATGTGCTTGCTCAGGCATACAGTAAAAATGTATGTATGCATCAGCATGCATTGTCCTAGTGGAAATGTTTCATGCCTGTCTGTGCCCTGTGGCATTACAACAAAAAAGGCTTTTTCGACCACACTTCAGCTCGATTCGCTTCTTCAAAGGTTGACCAACCTTATTGTCATCTGACCACGACTCAGAGTCATGTTTGTTTGTGAGCAAATTTGATTCTATACAAAAATGCGCATCTAGGTTAACCTAACATTAGTTAACATTGCATTGCATTACATGTTGGAGAAGCAAGACAAAGGTGGGATTTTATTCTTCATATTTTCATGCAAGATTCGCTTTTACTGGGCATAAACAATTTCTTTAGCCAGTGCTTTTGTGTAATCACTTAATTAAAGGAACTGTGTTTTTTCATCTCAGCCAATACCAATCTAGACAAATCCATTCGTTTTACTTACACAACTGTGGAGAGAGAGAGAACTATAAGCACAGCATTCATACAACAAACTGGCAGCATGACAGCAGACTCTAAAAAAAGACTCATTTTACTGACTTCACTGAACCATTTCTGTGTATGTCAACAGTGCATGAGCAGTGCATACGTTCAGACTTCCCCCAGCTAACATCTTTGGTGTGCATCTCCTCTGATATTGGTGATAAATACTGGGACAACAAGCCAGCTGTAAAATGCTGCTTTGGAATAGAGCTTCTTGCTATTGATGAAACTGGATGTTGACTGGCTCACCAATTTCCTGTGGTCCTTCATATAAAAACTTGATTACTACACACACAAAAATCATCCACTCTGATTGGATTGGCTCCTTCCACCTACCCCTTCTGTCTCTCTCTCTCTCTCTCTCTGCACCTCCTTTTTTTTCTGTTTCAGGCCAATTGATTGCCTCTGGTCCCCTCTGTGTGCTTCAGACCAGAAAGCAATGTATTAAGTGCTTGTTTGGATCAATCTAATGTGCAGTGGTAGCACATTCACAAACTGCTGACTGGCCAGCAAAACTCATTAATTTGCCATGCAATGTTTTCCAAAGATCCCAGCACTTCATTATGTACATGTAACATCCACAAGTTGGACACCTGCAACGCTTTCAGAGAGAGATTTGTGTGCTTGCACAAAATATTATTTTAGGGAGGGTAATTAAGTGATTCAAGTAACTTTCCTTTTTTCCGGCCAAGAACAATAGAGTGCCCACACATACAAGGACATTACTCTATCTGGTATTGCATGATTCATGCTTCAGATTTGGAAAGAGGGCTGTTTTCTTTAGCAAAATTTTCTCAATTTGAAAAGTTTGAGCTGTCCACTTCATTGCGAACTCTTCAGTGTGCAGACATACATTTGCTGCCTCTGTTGTATGTGCTGCAACTTCATTTTACCTGCCACCTTTTTTCATGTGTTGGTTTAAATGCCTCAGTATGCTTAAAACAAAGTGCTTGTCAGAAGATCTAACTTCATCTGAAACATGGTGTCTTCTGTAGTAATGGGAATTTTTAGATGAAAAACTGTGAAGGCAGTAGGATGCAGCTGAGTGGAAGCCTTTGAGTCAGGCCATTTAAAATAGGTGTTTGGATTTAGATGTGTTTAGATAGCATTTCACAGGATTTAAGCTATGTCCGAAGTCATGCCCGATTTCATATACAGAGAACTACATTTACTATCATCCATTAAAGTGTCTGAAATCTGAGTATGTAAATTTTTCATGCAGTGCCCTAAAAAAGTAACAAGTAAGGGGTAATTTCAGACACAGCTCAAGCATACCCTTAATATGTGGGAGGATCATGCTACTAACCCTCAACCTGCCAAGTTGTGTGATAATATGAATCCTTTATCCAGTGTGCAAACATGGAATGCCTCTCTGATGGATGGGAACTTTATCCTACACATATGCTAAAAGTAAGGTTTTACGAACAAAAATGTGGGGACTACAATTGTCACTAAAAGAGTGTTAGGATTTTTTGATAAGTGTCTGTGGTCCATGGTTAATTGGCTGTTAATTAGCTAATTCTGTTTTGGCCACAGCTGATGTTCAGACATGAATAACTTGGATGCCGCTGATCAAGCAGTGAAAAAAAAAGAAAAACTTTGAAGAGTGATGAAAGTCGTAGCTTTGTTGGTTTTTGCCTGCATTCATGGAGCTCTGCTGACTCTGTGACTCTGTAGACTGGCTATTGTCCAAACCTAATAAACCTGCTCACCACTTCCTCCGCCGGGATGACATATTCGCAACTGATCTGGTCTTGGTCTCGAATTAAAGCATCACATTATTTGTTAAAACTCAATGCTTTTTTAAAATTATAGTAGCTGGTACACTTTTTGCATTTTGAGTGTGTGTGTGGGGTCCAGGCATTACTAGTGTTGCTGTGACCTAAATGTGTTTTCATATTACACGTTACATCGAAAAGAAAATCTCCAAAATATAAAGCATTACACCTTAAGGTAAAAATCTGTTTGAGTGTGAGGTTTGAGTGTGGAAGTGGAAACAGCTACCAGCTTTACAGTCACATCTGATAAAAAAAAATATCCCCAGAATGGGAGAGCATTGTACATCTATACTCCATTGATTTTGATATTTTAAGCTCAACTCAGAAATACAATGCATGTTTCTTTGAAAGTTAAAGAGCTTTTGAACTTGTGTACTGTAAAACATGTCCCAAATCATGCCATTTCAAAAAGCTGAATATATTTCACAGATTTAAAAATGTCTTAAAAAGTACTTGTGGAATCTTTTGAACATAATTTTAGATTGTTTTAGACTTATAATGTTTTGCAGATCATATTACACTCTCCATTTGAAGATGTTTTGTAGCAAAAGTGACATCTGTGTTCACCTATTAGATGAATGCATGCTGTCCATGTATACACTACATGCTAGCTAACATAGTGACTCTATTAGATTAGATACCTTGAGAGAATGAGCAGGAAATTACTTTCCTTTACTGTGGTAACTAAAGCACCACAAGCATATTATGATAAACCCCCACAGTTAACTATATTTACACATGACAAACATTTGCATATGGTACATATGATAATGGTAATAATTCAATGACAATGAAGTCTTCATTGCTTGAAATGCTAAAAGGCAGTATGATAAGAGGGGCGCCTCAATTCAACCTATCTATATTCAATTTTGTGTAATATATTGGGATTTATATATTTGAGTTATTTGTATTATTAGAGCCATTTGTAATATTTTGTAATTTTGTAATATATTGTATTATTTAACATTGTTATTAAAACTTGTTAATTACTGTTCTTACTGTCCTGGAGCAACTGTGACCACATAATTTCCTCTGGGATTAATAAAGTATTCTGATTCTGATTCTGATTCTTAGTCTGACTACACTGTAAAAGATGCATATAGCCACTGTGTTGTCACCTTTGGGTTTATATCCTTGAGTTAAACAATTTGGTCATCACCATCTTGGTTTTTCAAAACAAGATATGACAAACAAGGACCAAGTGTAGGATCTGATTAAGAAACCTACACTTAGAAAAAATACACTGTTGAGTCATTCCTGTTTTTGGTTTTAGAAATCTCTGCATACTGGTTAATAAGTTTTACTGAAGCCCTTAAATAGCTCTTATTCAAAGTTTACATACCACTCACTTTACCCAACTTTCAAATGATCCCCCTTTTGTCCTTTGATGAGGTAGACTGCTGATCTTTTTCATTGGATTTGTTGGTATTATCCATTTATTTACATAAAGTCATATTAAAAAGAAAGTTTTCACAGGGGTCAGTGCAGTTAACCCTACGATTCAGTTGCTTGTAGAAGCGTCTTTAGCAGCAATAACTTGAAGTAAGCATTTTCTGTATGACTTTATCAGTCTCTCACATCATTGTGAGAGACTTGTTTGGGCCAAGCTTTAGCTGTCAGACAGATGGCCTCACATTTGACTCTAGAATACTTTGGTATACAGATGAGACCATGGTTGACTCAATCACTGCAAGGTGCCCAGGCCCTGTGGCTGCAAAACAAACCCAAATCATCACCCATCCACCACTGTGCTTGATAGTTGGTATGAGGTGCTTGTGCTGATATGCTGTGTTTGGTTTTTACCAAACATGGTGCTGTGCATTATTGCTGAACTTCTCCCCTTTGGTTGTGTTTGTCTTAAGGACATTGTTCTAGAACTTGTTTTGTGGTTGGTTCAGATCCATCTTTACAAACCTAAGCTGCTCTGCCCTGTTCCTTTTCTCATGGCAACCCTTCCAAACAAGCCATACTTGTTCAGTCTTTTTCTGATTGTACTATCATGAACTGTAACATTTCACATGCTAACTGAGGCCTGTAGAGTCTAAAATATAGGTCTTGGATTTTTTGCAATTTCTTTGTGTATTGCATGGTTGGACCTGAGTGCTCCAAACCAAAAAAAACTCCCCAAACCTTTGCTTTCATAGAGGTGGTCACACTTGCTAATGACCAGTTAATCAAATGTATTTGTTAGCAGTATCTGGTTGCTAGTTACCCTCTGACTTTCTATGGAAGTAGAAAGGGTGTACTTAATTTTTCACAGGACTGCATAGATTCCTGTGAATATGTTCTTTTTCACAGGACTGTATATCCAGACATTAACTCACTGTAAGTAATATTTTATACCATTGTAAATACTGTTGTACAGCTATATTTCTGTTAAAAAATAGCACTGAATGAGATGTTTTTCATTTTCAAGATGGAACATCTTCCAGCATTTAATTCATCATATTCACCAGCTTCTTCATCCTTGTGGATTTCCTCACTTTACAGTCTGGTACAAAGTCTGATATTACTGCTGCTGTGATACTTTTAAAACTGGATAAAACAGTACTGTGTACTAGTAGCAAGCATGTATAAATAGGCACAAAAACAACAACCATTCCAATTCAACACAGCAGCTTTAGTATCCAAAAAGGTTATGGTTGGGCTTTTGTCAGAGAAATGTTAATTCTGGTATTTTGCACAAACAGGGTTTATTGCACTGTCCTGCATTTTGTTTTAACTGTGTGCACTCCCTGTGGATAAATAACAGATCAATACCCTTTTTAGGACCTGAGATCTTTAAATTGATGATATTTCCTATTACTATTCAGCCCTAAATCCTTCCCTTTACAAGTAGCATGCATTTCTTCTGCAGCAGAGGAACTTTATATTAAATCCACAGCATTTGGTTTGATAAAAATGGCTTCATAATTTTATTTGTAGATGTCACTTTTATGTCCTCAAGGCAGCTTTAATGTTGCCCATATGTGATGATTATATAAAAGGCAAATGCTGACGATATGCATCACTAACAAAAATAATGACTCTGAGCACTTGTAAATGTCATCTAAGAGATGAAGAGTGTCATATAGATTTTTGTTTGTTTGTTTGTTTGTTTTTTACATTTTAAACTTTGGTTGCATGGCTGCATTGAATATGGTTGAATTCATACAGTGGATGACTGAGTTGTAAAGATATGGTTCACCTGACTCATCTGGTGCTCCGGCCTGCAGCAAACACAAAAATACAGTCTCAGTCCCACAGAAGCTTTGGCTTTTGGCAGCTATAAGCACATGAAATTCCCAGGCAGTCACATCTTGTCCAAACATGAAATGACTTTCAGGGGTCACTGAAGTGATCTGGCTAATCATATTCATGCCGATTCAGACTGACCATTACTCCTTGATGAGGGTAAAATAGTCTGCATTTACCGCCTTTGCCTACCACTGCATGCCAGTCAAAATAAATTCCAGGCAAGGTAAGCCTCCAAGAGTGGAAATAGAACAGAAGTGTGTTTTGATTGAATATGCCCATCCCAATTATGTTGTACCTCTCAGGCGTCTGACTTCATTATTTCACCTTCCCATCAGGGTGTGTTTCTTCATCAAGGGAGGCAAGTCGAGTGTCGCAGTGAACCCTTGAATTTCATTAGAGAGCTTATTTTTTTGCTCATTCAATTTTCAAGTCTACTGTGTAGTTTCCAGAATGGAAATGTAGTAGTCGGGTAGAGAGGTTTAGCTTACTGGGCTCATTGATCCAGTTCATTCCAAGCTGTGAATCCAGCCTTGTGAATATTCTGATATAGAGTAATGTGACAGAGAAGAACTGAACAGATTTGTGAAGGACTGTCCAAACAGTTAGATCTTCACAGGCAGTTTGCTGCACCAGTAGTCTCTGAATATGTGTGATGTGCAACCATTGTTTTTAAAGTGCAAATGTGGCTTGTCAAGAAGACCTCATTTTAAAATAAAGTGGAAGGTATACATTTTTGTGCATTGCTTGAGAAAGCTGCTTTACTAAATTTTGTTCCCTCTGTGTGCGTGATCACAGTTTTTTTTATTAAATTCAAGGCTCCCAGGCATGCACTGGATTATGTAAAATATAGCAATAAATACAGCAATTTAGATTTCAATTCTTTCTGCTTTTTTATTTTTTAAAAAGGAATGAATGCAACATTTAATGAAAAAGGAAAAGCCATATTCAAGTGTTTTTTGTTTGTTTGTTTTGTTTGTTAAAGCTGATGACAGCAGATAGCAAGATAGCAGATGCTATTTGTTTTCATGTTTTTAATAAAAAAGCACATGTTCCATTTTTCTCAAAACAATTTAAGGTTTAGCCTGTTTTGATGATGCTCAAAGGATTCAGGCTGTTTAATATTTCAGATCTCCAAAAGCACATAATAAAGTGAGTAAGAAGCATAATACATACCTCGTTACCCTCTATTCAGGATGTTTTTCATCTCTTCCATATCCCACGCCTGTCTCCCTCTTTTTATTGTCTTTGTTCCACTCTCATCTGGATTCAAGGATTCAACAGCCAGTTTCTTTGTCCAGGCTGTAAAACTTTATGCAACATCCCTTCCATGTGCTAAATGAAAATAAAATTGTTATTTGACATTTTCCTGTCATTGTCTCTGTAGGGCAAGAGCCTGGGAGATGCTCAAATCTATGAAAAAAAAAGGTGAAATAAAAAATCCCAAACCCACAACAATACAAAACAATAACCGGTGTTACGGTAAACCGCACATGATATGACACAATGTGCTGCTCTACTCCTATTTCTACCATTTCATGCCCTTCCCAAAAAGTTGAATCTGTTCCTTTATAAGGTTGGGGAAGCCTGCAGTCAGCTGAGACTGAAGAAGTTACCAGGAGATGACGAAACGTTTCTCCCACTAAAAAAACGCTACGTCCAGATGAACAGATTCAACTTTTTGGGATTCTTTTACCTGGATTATTGAGCATGCATCAAGAGATTTCATGCCCTTGCACCCTCTCACAGTTACTTAACAGGTTACGGTAAATTAAGTCTGCCAGAATTTAGTGCTTAGGACTTAGGCTGGAGTTTGGGTTTGTGCCTATGGACATGCCCATGCATATATTGGCATTTATATAGATTTAATGACAGTTTTATTGAACATAATTTTTTTTCACCTTGGCTCAGTTATTTGAGCTGTCTCCTAGATACACTATATGGATCAAAGTACTGGGCCACGGCCACCCATATATTGCACATACAAGAGCTGCTCAGCCATAGAAACCCATGCCACGAAGTCCCAGGTGCACAGCTTTTGTGCTGATGTTAATGCCAGAGGAGGTTTGGAACTCTGGAGTTATTGAGTCAGCAGAGCGTTTAAGCACTATGCGCTTCAGCACTCAGTGACCATGGTCTGCCACTTTGTGACTAAGTTGCTGTGGTTCCTAAACACTTCCACTTCACAATAACGCCACTTAAAGTGGAATATCTAGGAGGGAAGAAATTTCACAAAATGACTTTTTGCAACAGTGGCATTCTATTACAGTACCACACTGAAATTCAGTGAGCCCCTTAGAACGACCCATTCTTTCACAAATGTTTGTAAAGGCAGACTCCATGGCTAGGTGCTTGATTTTGCACACCTGTGACAATGGGAGTGAAAACAAGCTGAATTCAAAGAGATGTGACCCAATACTTTTTTCTGTGTCATTGTGAAATCTGTCGGCTGCATTTCAATCTATTTTTGGTTCAACTTCAGGGATAACATACATTTGTTTACGTAAGTTTGTTGCATAGTTATGTACAAACCAAGTCTACTACACTGAATGCCATTTATAAGGTGCGATCAAAAAGTTTCCTGACAAAAACCTGAAATTTGGCAACCATCCTCTTTAAAGTCATCTCCCTGTTAAGCAGTGCCAGTGCTGCAGGTCTCCCGCTATGTTTGGATCTCTCCCTGGAAATCCTCATCTTACCACTTGCACTTGTGCACCAACACAATTTTCACTTACCACTACTCACCATGTGGATGTGGCTCCCTGCGACTTCATCCTCTTACTCAAAACAAAATTCAAGTTGAAGGGTTGCCAGTGTGACACAGTGGAGGAAATCCAGCAGACAGCTAAGCCATTTGTATGAATGAAAAAAATGAATCAAAGCAAACTACCCTGCTAACAAAGAGGACAATGGTCCGTCCTCCACAGTAGGGAATAAATACACAGTCTGTGGTGCTGTTGACCAATGTGATATGATAATGACAGATTAAAAAAATGTTTCTATTGCTGCAGTTAAGTTACAAAACAAATAATTTGAAATGTGAATTCTCTTTTGTTTCCTTCCACTCTATTTTGCTTTTGGAACAGCTGTTGAAAAGCCTCTAGAGCACTGGCTTCCTGCTCAAAGCTGATAATAATGATTGTCTTATTTTAGCTATTTCACATTAGAGTACACAAATGCATGAAATGACAACAAAACTGATTTGATTATACATATGAGGCTGATGTGAGAGGGTTTTTGCAGGATAGAACAAATGAAATGGAACCAGCAATTAGAGCACAGTGTTTGGCAGTTTGGTCCTGAGTTTCATATTTGTACCTGTTGTGCTGTTACGTGCTGCTTAGGAGCCAATGGGGTGGCTGTAGCTAGGTAAAGCAGGTCATCTACTAATCGGAAGGTTGGTGGTTCGATCCCTGGCTGCTCCAATCTGCATACCAAAGTATCCTTGGGTAAGATACTGAACCCCAAGTTGCTCTCCAGTGCGTTAATCAGAGTGTGAATGTTAGGTAGAAAAGCACCTAGATGTACATGTATATTGGTAAATGAGCCATGTATAGAGTGCTAAAGAACGAGAAGAACGAGTCCATTTACCAAAAACATTCACATGTATAGTCTTCAATATGTGAAGAGCATTGCCTAAACAGTTCATAGATGGTGGGCAATCCCTTCTCTTTCCAATGAAACTTCCTAACAGGTTTGTTTTAACTCTTTCCCCCATAAAGACGACATTTGATGAGTCTTGACACCTCAATATATATCAATAACAGTGTGGGTTTTTCCAAGGGTAGCCCTGGTAAGCTGTATAGGCAGAGATCACCCTCACGAACTTCTGATGCACACCCAGTCATTTTGTTGTGGAAGCAGGCCTGAAATATAAGACAGTTCAGAAAAGAGAAACAAGGGTTACCCCTAGTAGGCATCCAAGGGGGAAAAAGTTAAGGTGCATTTAATCCTTTCTGCTACTGTAAATTGTTCATGTAAATGAAATGCAAAAATACAAGAACTAGAAACTGCATCCTCCACCAAAGTGAATCACCTTTTGTGTAATTCTAAAGAAATAACTGGATCTGTACAGAATAAAAAATGTAGATATTGATGTATTTCTTTGTGCAATACTTGATAAAGTTTAGCACATGCTGAAAATGTGCTCTTTTAAACAAGTCATATAAATCATGTGGTAATTTGGCTTCACAAACCCAACTGCAAGACAAGAGCAGAAGTGGAGAACATTTTCTTTTATGTTTCATTCTCTTGGTGTCCATTCTAACTTAGGGGAACAATGAATCAGCATCCTTGCATTTGGGCCAACTAATGAAGTGATTTCGACTGGGGTTCAGTATGTGTTCAAATGACTTCTCATCAGAATACAGACAGCCCTCTAAAAAGACATACTGGAGATTTTTCATATGGGTAGTCACTGATAATGGAGACCAGAATATCTATCCATTCTCTGACAACATTGAATTGCTGTATGTTTGGTAATGAATTGATGATGGCCAGAGGGATAAAGAGGCAGATGGATGACCCTGACCCTGTGATAGAGAATTATTGATGCACCTCTGTGTTTGCTCTTAAGGCTATAATTCACATGATGGGCTTACCCTAATGGACAGCTGGTTTTATTGCTCTCTCATTTTTGTTTCTCCTTGATTACTTTTGTTTAGCTAAATTTTTATTTTATAGTGAAGCAATGTTAAATATCAAATTAAACAAAGTCACAGAATAAAAATCCTATATAAGGAGAACATTATCAGTCGCTGTTTGCTCAGACAGTTGAACTACTTGGTCAAGTTTAGAAAAAAATCATAGTTTGTGTTAAAATACACTTGCTCACAGCATGAATCCTGCACAAAATGTTTCTGTATATGATAAGTGAAATGTAAGGTCAGCCTTTTATTTTTTTGCAGCCAGAAATCCACAGGTACAACAGATTATAGATAATATAATCTTAACACCTTTAAAGGTTTAATGCATTCTCACTAAAGATATAAAAAAGAGTCTTCACTTTGCAGATCAGACTGCTCAGGTTTAAATGTATGCCCTGTACATTCAAAAAGAATGCAATGCTTAAGTAAGTCACTGCCTTGACTCTTTTGTTTATGTCAGTGTAACTGAATATATTTCCAGAAACACTCAAAAAGAAAGCCTGTTCTGCAAATACCTTTAGAATGAAGTGCAACACAAGAGAACTGACATTACTTTGCACTCTGTCTATTGCATTTTTTTTACCCAGTGAGCACAATGATAAAGCCTAATCTCAAATTGCTTATTGACCTGTTTATGTCCATGACTTTAACCCATGATGCCACTCAGGCCACTGTTCCTGTTTTCTTTCGTTGGAGGCGGTGAGGCTCAATTGATTTGCCAATTTGAAGTCTTACTTAATTCAGAAATAAAAACATACTGTACCTTCCTCCCAGTGTGGATTAGTATGGATGTTAGTCTCCTATGACCACCGCCAAACAAGTGCAGGTCTGTCTTATATATTTTACTTTAGGGTTTGCACAAAGTGGCAGTTTCATGATATCAAATTAATGGAGTGAGTGAACCACTTGGTCTCCTATTGATTCCAATAAGACAAAGCAGTCAAGTGAGAAAAGTATCACAGCTAGCTTCATAAACATGCTGAAGAAGGAGTTTCAGCCTCAGGACTGGAGAATTTTTCAGTGTTTACCAAACAAAGCAAAGGATTATTTACAGTAATGGGTTTACAATGGACTGATTACAAAAAGCTGTGATTTTGATACATAAAGTGGAGCTAAAAAAAAATGACAGTGGTTTATAAAAAGGGCTCTCAGATTACTTCATTATATTGTCTAACCAGGGGTTAAAGTGGGATTTGGCAAGTGGGGAAACCCTAAGATCCAGTCTAGCAGTGTAGTGGGGAAAAAATGGCTCACCTCAGAAAAACTCTCAAAATTGATTTGTACTCTGAGCTCTAGGTGAGTTGCCTTGGTTTACTGCTTTCTGCAGATTAAGTCAAGTGCTCTCAACGATGCACATGTTACTTGAGCTATCATGCTATCGTGGCTGCTGAACCCCTGAAAGTGGAATTTGGCAAGTGATACTAAAGATCATCATCAGCTTAATTTTAAAATGATTAGTGCTACTCTTGGCCTATAGCTGGCCAAATCACTGCCTTACTGTGAACTTTCTTACACTACTGCAAACTATCCAGTTATAGTCTGTACTTCTTTTGTCCTGTCTTCCTCCCCTCACCCCCAACCAGTAGCAGCAGATGGCTGCCCCTCCCTGAACCTGGTTCTGCTAGAGGTTTCTTCCTGTTAAAAGAGAGTTTTCAGTTTGAAATTTTAAATTTCAAAATACTTTGCACTTTACAAAACAAAAAAAGAACCTTTTAAAGTTGGCTAGCTAGATTTTACTGACATCTGCAGGCATGAATACATGAAAGAAATGAGAATGTCATGGTAGGCACTGGTTTGCTTGTGTTTCTGACTCCTTGGTGCTTTTCTTCCTCAGGTCTAGGTTGGGTTGGGCAGGCAGGCCTCCGCCTTTGGGTGGAGCCGTCACCTCCTCAGCCTACACACCTGTTGCTCATTTTCTGCTATAATTCTGTCCATGTACATCTATGTTGCAACTTGCAGTATAGATACAGTTCCCAGTTTTTTAAAAGCTATGACCTTAGTATTAACAAGCAGTAACAGTCAGTTCATGTCTTCTATCATTAATTTTGCATGAAAACAAAATGGCACTTAAAATTGAAAAGGATGCATGTGATGTAAAGATGAGGATCTCAACCATGCTGGGAGGCTTTGATCACCTCAGACTCTGAGGTGCACATCCAAGTGTAGTTTTGTTAGTGTCTGTTGATTCAACTCAACCTGGATTCAGCTCTTTTTTTGACTTTGTGAAGTGACTTATTAATGCACAGCAAATAAAATAAATGCATAATAATGCAAATGCAAATAACATTTAAGTCTGTACACCAACATAGTGGATTTAAAATCAATCAATCAAAATTTGACTTAAGTGCAAAAGTCTATCTAGGAATTACACATTTACATATAGTGTCCCATTTATACAGGCTGTAAATAGTAAATGCATTCCTGATGTGCATTGTATCATAGTTAATTTAATGTAAAAACAAAGATATGAAATTAAATTCAATAGGCCATAAAAAATTGAAATTGAAACTGCTAAATTCTTTATGCTGAACAGATCACAGTCCATTTTCATTTTGAATTTGAAGCTAACCTTGTTTTCAAATGTGGTGAAATAGCGCTCACTCTTCATTTGCGCTTCATCATCTTTACAATGTCTTACTTGGTTTGCATACAAAATTTACCTGTACCATATGTTTGGTTTGGAGAATTTTAACTTCAAGAAATTTCCTGATATCAACAAGACTGTGACTCAATCCTGCTCACAGACAAAAATCTTGTCTAATAATTCAATAATACTGGTGCACATTAGTGACAATGTTTTTGTTGGTTTTACATCTAATACGCATTTTATATCTAAATAAATTTCTATGCATACCAAATAACTGCAAATGCAACCCTTATTTATCTTCTGACAAAAGCTGCTACTAAGTACTCATAATGGATAAGAAGAGAGGGCAATGGCAATGTATTGCATAATTTTTATAGAAAGAAATATCCTTTTCTAGCTTTTGGCCTGTTTGTTCCTGTTGAATAATTCTCAGAATCATGAGAATCATGCTGGTAGTTTTACTTTGGTAAAGTCCTTTTAGTGCCCATCT
>VUQS01075848.1:0-10159 GCA_015108495.1 Heterochromis multidens
ATTTTTCCACTTCTTTTTTTTTTTTTTTTTTTTTTTTTCCTCAAAACATGCTTTCAGTGTCTCTTTTTAGCTACTACTTCTGCCATCATTTTGGTTATTTTTTTATCTGTTTCAGATGGGGGTTGTAGTATATGGATTTAGACCCAAAATATGGTTCCTGCTCAATCGCCATGACAGATCTGACACCCTTGTTCAAGAGATTCAATCCACACCCTTTGATGAAAGCCCAGGGAGCAACATTGGTCGGCTTTTTTAATCTTTCTTCTTATCTTTTCTGACTGTCCTTTTCTGCTCTTACTGAGTGGCATCTGAGCAGCTGCTTTGTTTCATGTGATGACATTTGTGATATTGCCTGTCTCCCTCTGCAGGTGAGGCGGTGTCATTCACCAGACAGTATGTTCTGACCTCATCAGCTGGACAGAGGCCAAGGGTCCCTGGTGTTGTTGTCATCATTGCTGACAAAAGTTCCAGTGACGACCTGAGCCTTGCAGCCAGCAGTCTCAAAGCTACAGGTTTTCTTTCAGAGACATATTGAGACACAGTCACAAAGATGTTATCAATAGAATGACAACTGAAGTTTGCTTTAACCTGGTTGGATGTTACTACCTGCCCTGTAATGAAGTCAGGATATATGACAGAATTGGAGCAGTTTAGTAGGAAGAAATCAGCCACAAAAATGTATGTTAAATCTGAAAATAAATGAAAAATATTTTGGTTTATTTAGTTAAATATTTATGAACTAAACTGCTGTGCAGAAGTCTTGAGTCACCCCTCATTTCTTTATATTTTGCCAGGAAAACGGGAAATAGATTTATTGAAACATCTGGAAACATAAATGGAAATACAGTATATAAGGCAAAAACAGTTTGTACAATTCTAACGAGTTTGAAAGTCAATATTTGGTATGACCACCTTTATTCTTCAACAAAGCCTGAACTCTCTTAGGCAGCTTTCTTGTAGTTTCTATAAGTAGTCTTCAGGAATAGTTCTTCAGGCTTCTTGAAGGACATTCAAAGCTCTTCTTTGGATGTTGGTTGCCTTTTGTTCTATTCTCTGTCAAGATGATCTCACACTGCTTCAGTAATGTTGAGGTCATGACTGATAGTGTTCCGCTGTGTATTTTTCTATCCAGATATGCTGCTTCTCATTCCAGATAGTATTGCATGGTGGATATGCTGTCTGATGGTACTTCTGTGTTCATAAATCCATCAGTTTTGACAAGATCCCCAACACTCCTGGCTGAAATGCAGCCCCAAACCGTAACAGAGCCTCTACTGTGTTTTATAGATGGCTGCAGATGCTCATTGTTGTACCTCTCTCCTCATTTCCTCTGTACATATTGGCAGTGATTTGAACCAAAAGTTTCAAATTTGGACTCATCACTTCATACGACCTGTTTTAACTGATTTTCAGTCCAGTTCTTGTGTAATTTGACATACCTCAGCCTTTTCTCTCTGTTTCCCTTCCTTAAGAATGGCTTCTTGACAGCCACCCTTCCACTGAGACTATTTCTGATGAGGCTTCAGTGAACAGCAGATGGATAAACTGAAGGGCCAGATGTATCTCTCAGGTTCTGTGTCAGCTCTTTGCTGAGTTTGAGTTAGGTGCCTTTTTTATGCTTGAATAATTGATAGGTCAGTTTTAAGTGGCTTAACAAACAACAACAAAAAAATATTCCTCTGAAAATGGTCAGGTACAAGGACTGGACTAAAAAAAAAAAGCAGTGAAAAAGCAGTGAATGTCTAAAGAAAAACATTCAAAGACCTTCAGGAAGCCTCGAGAACTATTGCTCAAGAGCACTTTAAAAAAATTACAAGAAAGTCTGGCTCCTTGGAAGTACAGTATAAAGAAATGAGGGGGAGCTCAACACTCTTGCATAGTACTATATACGTAGAGAAACCTTACTGTGCAAAATATCAGCACAAGAAATAAATTAACAGTGCTTACAAAATAATGCCATGAATAGTTTGCATTTATCAGTTAACTACAAACAAAGTGCAGTACACTATAGTTGTTATGGCCCTATGTCCCCAAATTAGTAACTTTTGTTGCACAGTTTTTCAAAGGTACTTGGCTGGTAGGTTGTTCCACGTATCTTAGAGAATAGTCAGGAGCAGTCAGATGCCTCTGTGAGCTTACTGCAAAACAGATAAGAATCTAAACATGTAAAAGGCCTCCAAACAGTATCAAAGAATGATTTGTGCAGTGTGACAAAGACTGTTGATATTTGTGTGTCTGTATGTTGGCTAGGTGTGAAAGTGCTAGCTGTTGGTATAGACCAGGCAGACACTGTGGAGCTGTATCGGGCTGTGACAGATGGCAACACCAACCTCTTGTATACAAGTTATTCAGCGCAGTTGAACACGCTACAGTCTGATCTAGGAGACTTACTCTGTGGTATTGCCAGGACACCAGAGGTGAGAAGAAAGCTGAAAAAATATTTTGTTTACAATTTTGAGTTAAAGTTAAGCTTGGTGTGATCCGGATTGATATTGACATAAAAATGACAACGACCAAAAAAACTACTTTTATTGTGTTAGTATGATGTCATCTGGAGCGCTCACACCTGTGAATATTGGTAATTTATTTTAACGGAATTAAAGTCAACGAGTTTAGGAAAAAATTATCATCTCAGCCATGCGTTTCTGTTGATGTTTTTTAGACTACTCCAGGTACAGATGAGTGTACCATTCAGTGCCCTCGGGTGAGTTATTTTGTACTGTCATGCTGTATTTTTGAGTATTATAACCTGTTATCACAGATTGACAGATTTATTCATCAGAGCTGGATAAATCTGTCAAAATGTAAATTATGTAACTGCTAAATAAAAGAGATTTCTTCTGTTGCCATCCATACTGTAATTTCTAAATATGCTGTTTTATTTTTTACAATGCTTTTAGGGTGAGAAGGGAGAACGTGGAGAGAAGGTACAAGTGCTGAAGTTGCACTTTTTTCACCAATTTTCTTGTTCTTCAGCTGTTAAAGTGACGTTTCTTTTGTTTGACTCCACAGGGTGAGAGGGGCAGAGATGGTGCAGATGGACGCAAGGGAGAGCCTGTGAGTCATTTAGTTATGCTGAACTTGATGATTCTGTGTGGCATTGCAGCAACGCACTGTTACTGCAAATGAATATTGACATGGCATAATAGTAAGTGTCCAGTTACTGATCATGGCATCAGTTCAGGGAGGCTACAAAGTCAGGCTTGGCAAATCCAGCAAATCAATATTGGCCCACATCAGTGTTGGCTCAGCTGATCGTGTCAATTGACAAATCTGCACAGGACATTTATTTAAGTTGCTTTAGTCTGCCTATTGGTACTGCGCATCTGCAAGTCGCTTTGCAGTCCACAGCAACCTTCTTTTGACTATAGTGGTCCTGACTTACATGCATGTGTGATATAGGGTCGTGATGGTTTGCCTGGGAGGGACGGCCCCAGAGGCCCTGAAGGACGCCCAGGAACACCAGGCCAAAGTGTCCCAATTGAGCCTTCACTAGTGTTAAAAGGAGAAAAGGGAGAGAGAGTAAGTATAGCTGAAGTGATTCTAAATCATACAAACCTGCCAAAACAGAACCACACTAAGTTTTTTTTTTTTTGTTTTTTTTTCTGTTTAGGGTTTCCCTGGTATTGATGGAAATCCAGGGTTGCCAGGACGTCCAGGTGCCCCTGGAAATGCAGGTGTTCCAGTAAGTAGAGGGACTGGACTTCATGTTTCATGTTCATGTTTTTATTTTAGTATTGAATTAATAAAATACTGTTTTGTTTTTTCATTGCGCAGGGTTCACAGGGCTTACCTGGTGTCAGAGGAAACCCGGTAAGTAGCTCCGGTCCTCCTGTCCCAGAGAGTTGGCAGATGTCCGGGTTTGAACTGCATTGTTTCCTTTGTTTTCTGTTGTTCTAGGGTGAACCAGGAACACCAGGACCACAAGGGCCAAAGGGTGATAAAGGTGAAAGGGTGAGCTGAAACACTTTTAACCTTTTTTCAAACTACATTTGTTTGTGCCAGTTTCAAAAAGAGAAAAAGTGAAGTATTAATTATGCATCTGTTCCCTGTGCTTTGCTGATATTTCAGGGTGAACCAGGTTCTGTAACAGCTGGAGGGGGAGGTCTTCCAGGGAGGAAAGGAGAACCAGGCCTCCCAGGAATACCGGTAAGAAACAAACGAGAAAACCAGTCAGGACTTTTTGTTTTTGTTTTTAAATAATTGGTGAGACAGCCACACTGTCAAGGAACAGAAAATACTAACAACTGACATTCACAGCATTCTTAAACTTGTTTTAAATGGACAGAGTAATCCTAAATCCCACAGTGGGTCTCAATGCCATCTGTAAACTCTTCCTGCAAAAGAGAAGTCAGGTGTAGATAAAGTGGTTTGGATGGTCATCCTTCATTTCTATATACTGACCTGTGTGTTGTGTGTCCAGGGTACTCCAGGTCGGCCAGGCAGCGATGGGGCCAAAGGAGCATCTGGACTTCCAGGGACACCAGGCCAGGATGGTCGCCCAGGAATACCAGGAACACCAGGACTTTCGATCAAGGTTTATCTCCACCACTATTTCTCTTCTGCTAAGTAAAGAAATAGATTTCTATAGATAAATTCTTTTGACATCTGATTTGTAAAATACCATTACTCATGTCTCATGTATGTATGTATCAGATCACATTTTTTCCTAGTGCATTCAAAGCTTGAAATCAAAACACTGAAATTGAGCTACGATCTTCTGTCCAGAAGGTTTGCTCTCTGCCATTTGATGCTAAAACTTACCTTTAACCACCCAGTTTTAGTTTATTCTGTATTACAAATACAAGGGAACAGCAACAGTCTCAAATACAGTGGAAACCTGCTTGGTTATTATATCCTGAAAAAGTACATTTATGTTTTATTGATTTAAAAATAGTATGCTGATGCTGATCTTTATCATGGTTACCTTGCAACGGGCACTGTTTGCTCACGCAGTACTTTCCATTATTTACATTTCTAGAACAATTGTTTGTTTAGATTTTATACAGACTTTAATGAATTCTTAATAATCCTTGTGGAGCATTTCTCCAACAAGGAACTGTTATTGTCAGAGTCTCACACATGGTGGTAGCATTGAGCTACCTACATATTTCATTAATGGAGCATCAATCATTTGCTGTATATGTAAAGAAATCTATGGGCAATTTTTGTTTGTTTTTGGGTTTTTGTCTAAATCCCATGGTTTCTATTTTTATTCTTTCCCCTGCAAATTTAAGAACACTCAGCTCTTTCTGTATTTTTCAGTGTATAAATTCAATTAAATTTTATTTATGTAGCGCCAAATCACAACAACAGTTGCCTCAAGGCGCTTTATATTGTAAGGTAAAGACCCTACAATAATACAAACCCTGCAATAATACAAAAAAATCTAGTTTTGATATTCAATAGTTGAGACCCATACTGCTTGATTTTCTACAACTCCTCACAAACTCAGGGTCAGGGGGTCACAAGCTAGTGTACTCCTAGAGCTTGTCCCGGGCTGGGAAAAATGGGAGGGTTACATCCGGCGTAAAATCTGTGCCAACTCAAACATGCAGATCCATCTGCTGTGGTGACCCCTTGGTAAATAAGAAGAACCATAGTCTTTATTCTCTTTCCTAGCAAACTAGGATTACAACAGTTTTCAATTCTTCTGTGATTTTATATGAATCTTGTGTTATTATCATATCATTGTTTTTTTTGGTCAGTCTGCCTTAATTTTAAGATAATACAATGCATGAAACAGCAGAGAAGTCTCTTGTTTTTTTGGGGGGGGTTTTTTTGCAAATCAACCTGTGAGTTTGTGTGTATACACATGATGCACATCAGTCTCTTGGGAACCTTATTATAGAGTTTTTCTTCCTAGTATCAGTGTTCTGAATCCTTGTTCCCCCTCAGTTGTTTTCTCAATCTATCTTTCTCTCTCTCTTCCTTCACTTTTTTCTACAGGGAGATAAGGGAAGCCCAGGAGAGAGGGTGAGTCACACCATCACCAACTTGTCCTTTCACTGCGAAGGACCACACGAGCATAATGATTTCTCACCTCTTATCTCTCTTTGCTGACAGGGACCTCCAGGAGTAGGCAGCGGGGTGGCTGTGAAAGGCGAGAAGGGCTCCCCTGTAAGAGCTGTCAATCGCAGACAATGTGCTGACACACTGTTTTGCAGGTTGCCTTTGCATGCAAGCGGGGTATATTTTGCATTAACTAATTGCTTTTTGTATTATCAGGGTTTTCCAGGACTTCAAGGACCTAAGGGTCCTCCAGGACCAACAGGACCAGAGGGCAAAAAAGGGGAGAAGGTAGTTGACGAATGACTCTGTTTTAAGGACTGAGCAATGCAATGGGTTTATTTCACAGGTCTATGGTTATTTTTCAGGGTGACAGTAGCGATGGGCTACCTGGACCTCAAGGCAAAAAGGGGGATCCTGGGGACAGGGTAGGTCAGACACATCGCAGTTTAAAAAGCATGGCTCATGGTACAATATAATGATGACATATCCATTTTATGCAGTAAATATCAGAAAGAACAGAAATGACACACAAGCTAGGGCTACACAATCAATGGATGATGAACGTGTATAATAAAAACTGAGGCCTAGATGGATCAATACATGTGAATAAAGTGTGCTTCTGTGCCTTATAATGAAATTACATCTTAATGCTTTTTAAACGGCCATGTTTGGGTCTCGCAAAATCCTGCTAATTAGGAAACACGCAATTAAACAGAAATAAATCCGCAACCTCCTCAGTGGAGTTGATAAATTTAGGTTTGGACATTTTGTTCCTGTTTTTCAGGGACCCCGTGGGCCTCCAGGAGAAATTGGCAGCAAGGTAAGATGATGGTAAGGAAAAAATAACTTTTGCCATAAGGAATGAATAGAAGAATGACTTCTGTTATTCTTTCTATTCTGATAGGGTGACAGAGGACAACCAGGTGAGCCTGGATCACAGGGAGATAGGGTGAGTGACATGACATGACACTGAATCAGTCAAGTATGTGGCTTTCTCTTTCTTTCTTTCTGAATGTTATATGCATCAAGATAATTTTTCACAATGTCTGCAGCCCTTTTCTATAAGATTCAATACTCACTTAACAAATCATTGTAATTACATTGCTGCTGTAGCTCACAAAAAATATGAATGAATGAATAAATAACGAGGTAATAAAATAATATGTAAAATAGCCCCACAGCCCGAGAAAAGAAACTGTTCTGAAATATGATAGATGGTGCTAATGTATCACTTGCCAGATGACAGCAGAGTTAACAGGCTGTGGATGCGGTGGGTTTTGCCTTTTAGTATCCTCTGAGCAGACACCTTACTGATATCACTGATCCTTGGTAAATTGGTACCAGTGATGCTCTGGGTGGTTTTAAAAGTTTGTGATGTTTTCAGTCTGTAAAAATTATTGCAGGTATGTCAGTAAGACTTTTGGGTGTGCTGGTTAAATACAGGGAAATATTCACCTAAAAAGTATGTGGTGATCTGAACCTTTGTGTCTTTGTAGGGGGAGAGAGGACCAGTTGGTGAAACTGGAGAGAGAGTGAGTAATGGTTTAGTTTTTAGTCTCAATTAAAGACTTGGTTAGTCTCGGTTGTGCTCTTTTCTGAATTAAATTGTCTCCTCAGGGAGACACAGGGAAGCTAGGCCCTCCAGGAGCAGCAGGTGTAAGAGTAAGTGACAGACTACTGTGTTATATTGGCTAATGACATCTATGTGCCTTTTCGTTTCATACTTGTTGCATCATCTGCATTAGGAGTCTCACAAAATAGTGTTTCCATTTGTTAACAGGGTTTACCAGGACCCAGTGGACCATCAGGAGAAAAGGTGAGACTGATACAATTAAGTGCAATGATATGAGAGGCAGCAGGTCAATAGGAACGTGATTTTGTCATTGAATGTTTCATAATCTTATGTAATGAATTTCCAAGCAAAGATAAAAGAACAAGTGAACCTGTCTGTTCCCAGGGAAATGAAGGTGCACGAGGGGAGCCTGGGAGAACTGTGAGCAATCAGACATGAGAAATGATCACATATTAATTTATCTGTCCGTTTTTTGGATATGCACTTAATATCTATGACTTTATTGAATTATTTAAATCATCCAGGTTCAAGGTCTTCCAGGGAGGAAAGGAGAACAGGTAAGGTATAAAATCTGATCTCATACAACTTTTCATTTTAGTGGAGCTTACTCGAAGTTCATGGGTTTAACTTCCTTTGTTTTTCACCCACAGGGGGAGCGAGGCCTATCTGGCACTGAGGGCCTGAGAGGAGAAAAGGGGGAGCCAGGGCAGAGAGGAGAGAAAGTGAGCAAAATGCATTTGAAAAATGTGTTTATTAATTATTACATTTATACTCATCATTTGGCATGCATCCTAATGGGGTTTTTTTCTGTTATTCTGTAAGGGGTCTCCAGGTTCGGGAGGGTCAGGTGTTGCAGGGCCTAAGGGAGAGCCAGGAGAGCGAGTAAGTTATCCTAACTTCTCTTTATCAGAACTACAAAGGGCACAGTCACAATGTTTACAGCTGCTGTGATAAATTCCTGACAATAGCATCCATTATTAATGAAGCATTCTCTTGTGCCACTTGTTGTCATGCCCAAAACCTCTTAGAGCAAAAGTACATAAACATATGCTCTTCCCTCAGGGGCTCCCTGGTATTAGCGGAAGGCCGGGTGCGAAGGTGAGAGGCCTGCTGTGTGTACTTTTAGTCTTTTTTGTTTATTAGTGTCTGCTTGATTGTTTATCTGGTCTTGTTAACTGTTTGTTAGGGAGATCTAGGTGAACCGGGAGAGAGGGGAGACAATGGACGCCCAGGATTCCCAGGAAAGCCAGGTGTTTCTGGTAAACAGGTCAGATGAAGTTTAGTTTGTTAGTATTATCCAAAAATAGTTTTTCCATTTGTTAATAGGGTTTGAGTGATAATTTAAGTTTTTACCGTGAATCATATTGTATGATCTTTGGTTATTAAATACATTTAGACAAGACTATTGACATACATTTTCTGTACTTACAACAATTGTAATAATTAATTAATAATCTTGGTGGAATTTATAATAAATGGGAAACATTTTCTGGTTCCTGCTTCACTGATGTGAAGAGTTCTTTATATCACTGTCTTTGTTTTGAATGAATGGTTTCACTTGATAGTGTTAGGTTATACATCAGTATTAGAAAACATATTTTACTCTATTTCTTTTACTGGTTTTCCTTACACAGTGCAGTACACTATATGGACAAAGGTATTGGGCCACACCTCTTAATCTCCTAATTCAGGTGCTTTCAGTCCTATTGCCACAGGTGTATAAAATCAAGCATCTAGCCATGTGGTCTGCCTTACAAACTGTTATGAAAGGATAGCTCATTCTGAAGAGCTCACTGAATTTGAGCATGGTACTCCAATAGGAGTTCACCATTGCAACAAGTCAGTTTGTGAAATTCCTTCCCTGCTAGATATTCCACTATCAGCTGTAAGTGATATTATTGCAAAGTGGAAGCATTTAGGAACCACAGCAACTCAGCCACAAAGTGGTACACCATGTAAAGTTACAGAGCGGGGTCGCTGAGTCCTGAGGTGCATAGTGTGTAAAGGTCACCAGCTCTCTGCTGACTCAATAACTGCAGAGCTCCAAACCTCCTCTGGCATTAACATCAGCACAACTGTGTGCCAGGAGCTTCATGGCATGGGGTTACATGGCTGAGCAGTTCCTGTAGGTGTAATGTGTAGGTGGCCCAGTACTTCTGTTCATATACTATAGCACTTTATCTCATACTATTGTATGCAGGATGTCCTTGTAATTACATGTTGCTCTCAGTGCTGTAAGCAAAAATCAACAGCAACCTTCTTCTGTTTCTTTCAACATGCACCTCTTTCTAATGGTCATTTCAGAGGTAAAAATAAGTACCCTTTATGTATTTATGACACGTCCACTGCATTTCCTTTGTGTATGTGTATTCTCCTCAGACTCTCTACTGGGTTAATGTAGATTTTGAAATTTAATGCCACAGAGCTCCCCACTGAAATAAATTATTCAACCTGTTTTTTAGGGAGAGAAAGGAGACAAGGGTGATGAAGGCATTCCTGTGAGTATAACATCTTTTCTCACATGCTTTCCTTTTTTTTTTTTTTTTACTTTTTTTAATTTGTTTTTTTGACAAA
>VUQS01075851.1:13340-25745 GCA_015108495.1 Heterochromis multidens
ATTTTTTTATTATGTTTTTTTTTTTTTTTTTTTTTTTTTTTTGTTTTTTATTGGGAGTTTTTTTTTTTTTTTTTTTTTTTTTTTTTTAAGAGAGAGGTCGGAGATATGTTAGATTAGTCTGATCTCACTAAAATTTAAAATTTCAAGAAGAAGGAGGAAAACATATTTTTTACACTCCCTCATCAAAGTAGAAATATTTTATAGTGAGAAAGAGTGCCAGCATTTCCACCAGCTGAATGCAAGTGTACTTTACCAAAAAAGTTAAGATTACAAGGCTGCAGCCCTACATTAATATGCCATTTAGTCAATAATCAATTCAGACTACTGCCTTGTGTTTGCTTTTTAAGTTTGTTTTCTACCTTGGACCAGATTAATGGATGCAAATGGACAGAATGAGAGCAATGGGTTATATCAAGTACTGAATTGTGACTCTGGATTATTGTACGTTAACAATGAAACAACACTGCTTGTTATCAGTAATGCATTAGTAGTGCTTAATTTCTTAAAGACAAAGAACAGTATGGATTTTTCTATAATTCACAGAGCCTTATCAAAATCTAAGAGAAAATTATTTTACACACATTTAAGTCAGCAACCGCTCTCATTCTTTTATTCGTTGCCTTTTTATGCAATGTACACACAAAGCAGATGAACTAGCAACTCGCTGTCACTGCCTGGCTCTTATCAGCCTCTTACACACACTCTGCGACTAAAGTTACTGTCTTACACCACTAGAAGCAGAGCAGTCATGTGCAACCAGGTCTGCTTTTGCTCTGGATGTGATGGTAATAATGTTGTACAGAATCAAACATCCAGCTCGGCCAATATGATGACACTGAATTCTCATTGCACAGTTTAGTGTGTGGAAGCAATTAAGTTTAGGCTTGTATTCCTAAAGCAATTTGAAATGTATCATACATCACTAGTCCTTTATTTGCTATGTGTGGGAGAGAATTTCAGAAAGTATAGAGGGATTCAGTTTTTCTTAATTAGTTTTGTTTCTATAGCAGCTTGACTGTCAGCAGGGACCTGTAAAGAGCTCAGCAACAAGATGCACCTGCACCTGATCAGTCTCTTTTAATTAGAATGACATAATAAAAATGATTCATACAGTTTGAATGGTATAGGTTATACATAACAGCATATGCAGTCTCTTTTTTTTGTAGTTTTATGGCAATGCTTCTTTCATCATCTTTCAAGACAGTAATGAGTAATGAGTAATGCATGCTTTTTTATATTTTTTATGCAAATTAAATTAACTTAATAAATGAGAAAATAAAGAAGAAGAAAGAAGAACAATAAATTACACACTTGACGAAGAAAGAAAGAAAGTGATAAATGTAATTAATTGAGTAATAGATAGATGTCTGATGTCTGGCAGCTTTATAAAAAAACTTAGCACACACAAATGTTTTCTGGTTTTGCAGGTTGTTTTAAATCAAAAATCAATTTAAAGTTTTCTCAACCTCTTCTGAATAAGAAAATAAAACTCAGTATAAAAACTAAATGTGTCTATATCTTTCAGCATCCTCGCCACAGCTGGTCCACACTCGTGTATCTGCTGCATTCCCAAAGCACTGAGCCCTTGTACATTTTCATTTGGTCAGCATAAATGTTCCACTGCAAGAGTTTGACCTCACAATACTATACATTTATTTTATGTTGCAGAGAGATCTAGGACCTTATATTCACTGTTTATTTTATCAGACTATTCTCCTGAATACATTCATAGAAACAACTACAGTTCTTATAGGTGAATGGTATACATCAGTATTTATTGTGGAACTATGTATTTGATGACAGGCAATGTTACTGTACCCCTCTGAGCTCCAGAGAAAGAGAAACCTCCAAGAGAAACTTAATCTGCAATGCTGAAAAAGTGATTTGTGTAGAGACTGTTATCTCAGGAGGAGACCATCCTTGAAGTTATTATTGGATTAATGCCCAAAAGAGGGATTTTGGTAATGGACTGTGAGAACAGAAATGCATGTATTAAGAAAAGTTTCTTGTCAAGAAATCACAAGTATGAGTATACAGTGGTGCAGTCCTGGTATAGAAGATGGAGCCCGGTGACAAATTAAAGGGAAAAAACAATGTAAATCATCTTAGTAAGGTGCCAGAACAGCTTCAATGCACCTTGGATCTGCAAGTCTCTGAAACTCGGTTCTTCAAAAAGATATTCCATCTTCTGGTGTTTTGATGATGGTAGTGTAGAGCGACAGCTCCCAAAGGTGCAACTGGGTTGTGATCTGGCTCCTGCAAAAACCAAAGCATATGATTCACAACCACCCTTTTGCCCTATAGATAGGAGCATTGCCAAGGAACCGCTCCCACCAGGATAAAAATGTCTTACAACAGGAAAAAGGTGATCACACAGAACAACTTTGCAATGACGTGCAGAGAATCATCATTACAAAGTCTCATTACAGTGTGTGTATGGTAGCACAAATAAATTGTCACACTTTAGTTATATCTCTTTTTGGACTCATTCATGTTTTTGGAGGAAAATTCTGGGGATTATTTTCAGTGCGTCAATGTATAATTTGGCCTTCTCCACAAGCTGCCTCAAAAATAGCAGAAAACACAGACGCTTAGTAATGTTTACTTTGTGGAAGCAGGCAGACCTCTGCAGTGGAGCAATAGCGAGAAAAAAAATTAATGTCACATCAAATGGTGCTATATTTATTTATTTTGCAAGATACTGCTACTGCGACAAATGGTTATAATACTATTTTGTTAGTTAGCTACTATATGTTAGAATTACCTCTGCTTAATAGAAAAGTCTGTGCCTAATAAAGTAGACCTACCTTTCTGTGGTAAAGCTCATTCTGTCTCGTCTCGAGAACCAGAAAAGAAGAAAACACTGTGTCATACACAAAGGGTGGTTTGTCTGAGGTTGTTATGTCTTGGCTTTACTCACAACATGCTCATTTTCCTGCTACATCTGTGCTTCATCAATGGCAAACAAGTGTGTACTTGCCACTGAGTCACACTCTGCAAAGCAGAGCACACGCCACTTGCATCTTTTCCACTTTGATTACTTTCTAAACTTTGAAACTTAGCAACAAATTGTGTGAATGCAAATATGGCTACAATGTGAAATTAACATCTGATTAAGTAGTTTGCATGCGAGAATATTCAAGTAAGTAATCATAGAGTGCTAAGATTAATGACCTTTTTCAATAGTCAAGCATGCTTGGCCACAGCTGGATTAGTGTCTGCCGTGACATCATAGCTGAGGACACAGAACAGATCATTGGTGCTATATAACAATGACATTCAGTGTTTTCCTCTTAGCAGGCCCCTAAACGTGGGCGCCAGTTCACAATGCCCCTCTGTGCCCTCTGAAGTATGGCATCCTGGCATCGTTGTGGTCCTGGAAGGCTCTCAGGATGAACAATCGTGCCAAAAGCATTCGAACCTTCCAAATCCCTAGATGGTGTCCTCTGGGGCTCATGCTTGATTGTCTGGGACTCAACTTACAAAAATGCTGAAAGAGAGACAGCTCTAAGGTAAGTGTGTTTAGTGAGATAGGCAAAGCATGTGAGGAAAAGAAAGAAACACCTTTGAATAGTTAAAAAGTGGCCTCTTCCAACAAGTAAAGGTAACTCTATATTCCTAAATTCATAATTTTGCTGATAAAATGTGCTGATTATGACTGAAAGTGTTTCTACACACTTCTTGGTTGGAAAAGGAACAGGAAGCGTATTTCCCAAAGAAACATAACCAAAAAAAAAAAGGTCTTTACAGCACATCTCATTATTTTTTGCACCCTCTGATCAGATTCTAGCATTGATCCTGAAGTACAGTAACACTACACCTGCCAGTCAAAAGGTAGCAACGTAAATCTTATTTCAGTCTCTGACAGAGAGGAAAATGGGGGGATGAGTGAGTGAGACTGCATTTGGCTCAATCACTGAGGTAATTACAGATTTAAACATGAAAAAGATTCACTCAAACAACTGTGCCCGAGGCCAACGAAATGAAGGAGCAGTTTTTGTGTGTGTGCTGCTGATGTGACTGACAGAATGGTGGGAAAGAATAAGTAAGATATGGGAAAGAGGAGTGAGAGAAGGGGAAAAGCAGTTTAAGAGGGCAGACAGAAGCAGAGAATAGTTTTAGTAAAAGGGTGGGATGATGCGAAGGGGGAGAGAAAAGCAGTGAGTGAAAGGATGAAGATTGAATTTCGTCTTCACAGGCGAGAACACTGTCTGAGAGCAAACAAAAGGATGAAAAGATGACCTGCTGCTGTTCTCTGACTGGCAGTTGGACAGTCCCCCATCTTCCTGATGGCAGCTTCTCCCTTTAACTCTCTTTGTTGCTGCAAATGTCCTCCTGCCACTGTTCAATATGAACTCCTGAGACAATTTACAGACTCCCAGAGGATCGACACAGTGCTGAGTCAGCAAACAGTTGTGGAAGGCTACCTGTCACAGACTGTGGAGAGGGTCCAGGAAAATGGTGGTGGTGATTGAGGGGAGGGGGGGGGAAAAGAAAGAATGGATGAATCATTTCAGAAATGGAACTCTAAAGACAGTTAAGCTGCTTAATAATTTGGCTGACGCTGCAGATGTGTATGTGCGCATGTGTGCTTGCTTGTGCTGTCTGTTTGTCCTGCGCCTTTGAGGGAATGCAACACTAGTCACAGTAAAAGCAGATTATGAGATTAAATGGTGTGCTTCTGGGAAATAAATAAAAAATACGGTATGTGAATGAATATACCAAGTAGCCTACAATGGCACTACAAGAAAATTCTTCTTAATTGATTTTTTGTGTGTGATGCGTTTATGTAAAAGGAGGAGGGGTAAAGTATGACTGACATTGGAACTGGATATGTATTACTGTGTGACATTCCACAGTATGTTACATCTTGGGACAGAGAGAGGGCCGGGGAGGTCAACTTCACTTTATAAAGGCTTTACTGAGAACAGGGAAATAAATTGGTAAATCAGAGAATTGATAATCAACATTGGATGAGAAGTAACCTTCAGAGAATCGCAGTGACTTCGCTTTTATCTCCTGTGCTTACAGAGTTACGTGTCTTGCTCAAAATTGCCTTGCGAATATACCACATAATCCCATGGGATTAATATTTTTGAACTTTTTTTTTTTAAGAAACATGTGTAGCACAGCATCAGAGGAATCTTTAAACCATGTTAAATATGAAATCGAGGCTTTGATGTTAACCACTGCAGGGCCACTGCTTTTTTCATACTTCCTCTGTGTTTATCTCTTGTTGCCCCTCTCTCTCGTTTCCTCTGTGTGTTTAGAAATAGGATCTTATAGCTTGAAAATGGGACTGCTCCGTAACACTCAACACATGGCAGCAGATGTGTAGCAATATGTGAGGAGGGTGTGAGGGCAAAGGGAATATAAGACAGAAGGAGGGTGAGACATAGAAGATGTAAGAAAGTAATGGAAAAAAGGAGAGAGAGGGAGGGAATTGACAGACAGGAGTGTAGAGGTGGAAGAAAGATGAGAGGAAGAGGGGAGGGAAGAGAAATGGTGGGGAGTTTAGAGGCTCTCAAACACTTTGCACTCCCAGCACAGCAGATGCCACATTCTGTCTGGCACAGTGATCTGTGGGCCTGCTCTATTTATACCCTCTCTGTGTCACTTCAGGGCCAGCAACACACTCACAATGTGCACACATCTAGGATGAGGCTTTTACAGATTCCCTGACTGACTGAGATGAGGCAGGTAAGAGAGGCTCCCAGCATGTGGTAGAGATGAAAAATGATTTCAGGGCATGTGCAGAAACAAAAGTGGAGCAGGATATATGGTGTAGCTCTATAGGAATGAATATTGGGTTTGTAGAAGTGTCTGAAATTCACATGTGAGAGAAGATAAAGAGCCCGTTTTTAATTTCTAATAATACCTGGTTGATCTTATTTGGCAGGCAAGACCATGAGAAAAAGAAGAGTGAACAAACAGTGGTCTGATTAAGCAGCAGGAGGACTGGAGCCTTTTGAGTTACCCTGGTTACTGGGAATAACAGCCACAATCTCCTGCAGCTTTTCTACCTTAACAGTGGGTAGAATTGGAATGCTCAAAGAAGAAAACTTGAATTGAAAAGCAAAGTCAGAGGGAATGAGAAAAAGGAAAAAAAAAAAAGAGCAACAATTTGGGCATTTATAGTTGAAACAATAAATACACTTTGAAATGCTTTCTTCCATAAAAGTGAGAAGTGGCTTTGAAGAAAAACATAAGATGAGAAAATTGTACATGAATCATCGCGCAGCATTCATTTTCTTCCTCGGTGGTACTTTCGTACGGGTGGAGAGAAAACTTGATAATGGCACAGCTTTAATTTAAAAAGCAGCATGCTGTGGACAAAAGCAGGGTGTCTTTACTCATACTTTATGCATAATCTCATCTGCAAAGCTATGTTGCATTGTTAAGAGGCAGCACCCCTGCATGTTAAATGGCCTTTGTTTGTAATCAGTCAACCCAAATGTTACAGAAGCAAAGCAGGGTTCATTACACATCTGCTCAGAGAAACGACACTACTCCACACATCCATCAACTTCACTCACGTGGGCCCCTGCGATGTAACACTAGCTGGATGGGAACGACAGGCGTGCTCACACACAAATACAAACACACACATTAGTCTGTGACCTATTATGTTATATCAAAGTCACACAAGCAAACTCTAATAGCACAGAACGAGGTGGCTTTTAAGTGCAAGGTATTTTATGCAGGTGCACTAAAAAAAAGATTTGAAGCAATCTTTAAAGGGTGACCTTTGATATGAAAAATAACAGGCTAAATCAGAGTTCTGTGTGTGTCTATCAATGTGTGAGGATGAGAAAGGCAGACTTCAAAGGTGCAAACCAGCATCTCTCTTCATACAGGAATCAAAAAATTTAATGAAAGCTATCTGAACAGATAACAATGTGTAAACCAGTGATTGAACACTCCAGCTGTCTGAGGTTCAGAGGGAGAGAGTGTGCATACATGTGCACCACTGAGCATGGAGGAGAAAAACAACAAACGCTTCCTCCTCTTTGAAGTGGACCCTGTCACCCTCCCAGCAGCAAGTCTGCCCCCCCCCACCCCTGTCTATCAGCAAGCCATAAATCCAGGCTCTCATCTGCCAATGTGCCTCTGAAGTTCAGGAATGCCCGTATAGGATTTGAGCCCCGGTGAGTTATGGGAACACCTGGGAGGGGTAAAAGGGGAGCAGGAAGAGAGAGGGAGGAGGAGTTCATGCATGCTTTTCCCTATGAAGGGCAACATGTTGACAGCCAACAAAGCTAATGCATTAGTTCTGGTGGATCTTAGATGTAATATGTAAAGTAATATACCTTTGAATATTGGATTAAGCATGGAATACAGCCTGCTGACAGCATGCACATGTGTACCCATGCACACACCTACTGTTTTTACAAGATGACATCAACAGCGTGTAATACAGACTTCCATGTCCAGCGGCAACCTCTTACAGAAATAAGCTGCAGGGAACTAAATGATGACAGAATGTTGTTTTGGAAAAGGCTGAGGGTTATAAAAACAAACCATTGCCGGGGTCGTGGGACCTGGCCTAACTCTGTAGTTCTTGTGCCGGAAGCTCAGGGTTACCCATGTGTCTACCACCAGGGACACTACAGTACCCTCCATTTGTGTCAATGTAAGCAGCAATTTGTTTGAATCTATGTACCAGATGTGTTGCCTTTAGGGCTCCCTCAGTCTACTATATGTTGTGCACAAATACAATTTGAATTTGTTTGCCTAGCGCTGCAGCTGTTGTTTTCATTGCTGACGAATCTGTGCTTTGATTTTTTAAATTATTATTTAATTATTATTTATTAGAATATTTTTTTAAATTCTTTTTTTAGTCAGGATTACTCCACAATTACCTACAATTTCCATGTCTCTATGTCAGATATACATGTCTCTACTGGCAAACTTGCAATTTAGAATGATAATGATAAATATTTATGAAACAATATGTACTTAATTTCAGGTATACAAAAAGGCTTATCCTTGTGAGCTTAAATTTTGCCAGTTGTTACTGTCAAGGCTAATTAATTTATAAACGTCCCACTAACTCATTTTAAAATGGGAACACTGTGAGGGTATTAATTATACTTCGACAGCATACTGTCGAAGTATAATAGAAACTGGAAAATAAATAATAGAAACTGTAAAAAATGTAAGAATAAAACATCAACTGACTGGAATGATATTGATATGACAATAGTAAAAAAAAGTTTTGAAGAAATTAAAAAACCACTAACACACATCTGTGGACACTTTTTTTCTTCCAGTGAGAGTTTACTTCAGCTTTTAGAGGCAATCACAACAGAAGTGAATAAATTGAAACTTGAACAAATTGTCATTAAATTTGAGTAAAACAAAGATTATGTGGTTTGGAATGCAAAGACCAACTAATCAAGTACACGTAATGGTAGATAATATATGTATTGAAAGGGTGAGAACAAATTTCTGGGTTTGATGTTAGGCCATAAAATCTGCTGGAAGCCTCATGTTAGATGTGTAAAAGGTAAAATAGCAAAGAGTATCGCAGAGTTGGGAAAAACAAGGCACATTCTGAACCAGAAATCATTCCATATTTTATACTGTTCAGTGGTTTTATCTTACTTGAATTACTGTGTAGAGATATGGGGTAACACATACAAAAGCACACTACAGCCACTATGCACATTACAAAAAAATAATAAAAATTATAGTTAATAAGGTTGGATATCTGGAGCACAAATATTTTTAAGGTCAAACATGTTAAAATTTATGGATCTGGTAAAATTTTAAACTGGTCAAATAATGTACAGACCAAGAAATAATTTGTTTCCAGAAAATATTTTAAAAATGTTCACAGACAGAGAGGGGGGTTATGAGCTGAGGGGAGAGCTAAATTTTATAAAACATAAAGTACGGACAACAAGGAGGACCGTGTGCATAGCAGTCTGTGGAGTGAATTTGTGAAATAATATGGAGGAGGATTTGAAAAGATGCACAAATATAAATCAGTTTAACAAATTATATAAAAATACACTTAAAAAGCAGTATATGGATGAGGCACGGTATTAAATATTTCAACTCTACACTTTGACACTGAGTGGATACTTGGGTTAACGCTGTAGGGGATATAATGGTTGTACTATACATTAAATATGGATAATTGTATATAATGACATAAAAAGCAATATTTTTGGATAGGTGTGGTTAAATAATTATAGATCAATGTATAACAATGTATCTATTAATATAACAAGGGCTGTGTGTTAGATATGCATATTTATTTATAGAGTATATGTATATATTAGATTGCATAATCAAAACACATATATGATGAGTTAAATAGGGGTAGGAATTAATAAGCATTTGCTTCCTTGTGCCCCTTTTGAAACAGGAAATGGCCAATATGTTTTTTCACGTGAATATGATGGCTTTCTTTGATTTCAGGTTTTTGTTTTGGTGAAGCCATTTATTATCAAACAATTGTGTTTGCCCTTTTTAATTCATAATGACAACAGAAACTATCCAAATGACCCTGATCAAAAGTTGACATACCCTAGTTCTTAATACTGTGTATTCTCTTTTAACATCAGTGACAGCTTGAAGTCTTTTGTGGTAGTTGTTGACGAGGCACTTTATTTTCTCAGATGGTAAAGCTGCTCATTCTTCTTGGCAAAATGCCTCCAGTTCCTCTAAATTCTTGGGCTAAATTCTGCCCGAATAGGTAAACTTATGAGCACAACTATACATAGTGTAATTGTGTTTTCTTATTACACACCTTGGACATGTACTAATTTGCAGAAAGACCTAAACTTAAAGTATTGGTGAATTTAAAAACATTGCAAGGAATGCAGTGAAGGAGATGTGGATGTTTTTCTTGAGAGCACTAGGTTTTTATGTTACAGGTATTTATATTTTATGTTGTATTTATTGTATTTTTGAGATGTTTTGAGTTTGTATGGCTGCTACCTTGGCCAGGTTTCCCTTGTAAAAGAGATTTGATCTTAATGGGACCTCCTGGTTAAATAAAAATAATAAATAAACAAATGGATTTTGTGATGTTTTTGCAAATTGCCACAAGACTTTGGAATTTGACACGTTTTACTGGAAACCTCACAAATGTTGAAAGCAATGATATCCTGTCTCTATCATTACCTTGGGAGGTAATTTAGTTTCATAACGCAGTTTTGTTTTTATTAAGCTTCCTTTAACAGTCCATTCAACTACATCTGCAAACCAAATTAGTATAATAATAATAATCCTTATAGCCTACTAATTGTACTTGTGCAATTGTAGTTGACGTAAACATTAAATATGGCATAGAACTGAATATTGACCTTTCAAGACAACTATTTTATCCCCACCCTTCTACCCTTCCAGGTCATCTCTCCCCAGGTACCTTCCCTTACCTGGTCCATGCGCCTGTCCTAATGGCTCAGACTTTCTTAAAGATCACCTCCCCAAGGACCAGTATAAGGACTTGGTGCAACGGAGAACTAAGGAGTTCCAGCAGTACAAAGCTAGGTAGAGGATGGATGGATTTCTGGGAGAAATCGGGAGATTTTTTCAATACTATTTTAGCAGAATTTTCAAATTGATAACAAGAAGATAAGAATGATCCAGTACATTTTTTAACATAAATCAGTATCTTAGTAAACTGTACTGTGAAAAATAATGTCAATTTTGGAATTTAATTGGCATTGACAAACAGTGCATCCAGAAAGTATTCACAGCTCTTCACTTGTTCCACATTTTTTCATGTTACAGTCTTATTCCAAAATGGATTAAATTCATTTTTCAAATTACCATCAGACAATCTCAATGCCTGTGGTTCAATTCAAACTTGACAGCTACTAATTTGTAGCTGTCAAGTTTGAATTAAACTACGTTTTGTTTTGTTTTTTTCCACTGCTAAAGTTTCTGCCAACTCTCTCGTAGTTATATTTTGGGGTTTTTAACATAATCATGGCCTCCTTCAGCTGCATCAGCATTAAACAGTAAAAAGCTATCAAATGCAAGCTCAACACTTGGAATCAACTCCAGATATTTTATCTGCTTAATGTGTCCAGAAATTATGAGGGAACATGGAACCTGGCCATGAAACTGCACATCAGCTACTTGTCCAATTACTTTTGAGAACTGAAAATGGGGTGCTCTATATGAAAATGTAATTCCTAAACAGTTAATACAGTACTTTTGTTAAACCCCTTGAATTAAAGCTGAAGGTCTGCACTTTAATCACATTTTGATGGTCTGATTTTTACATCCACTGTGGTGGATAAAGGAAAAGTTACAAAAATTGTGTCTTTGTCGGAAAACTCATGGACCTAACTATACTTTTTATAAATCTAACACACAGATCAGTCCAATAAATTGCTGTATTTCATTTCATTTCAGTTTTGTACATTGGGTGCGTGCACTGCTTTTTTTCATTATGAAATGACCCGTGTGTGGAAATCTAACTAAGAACCTGAAACACTAAAATCTATTGCTTACTCTAAAATGTACCTTTGCTGCCTATAATAATATAATAAAAATTAATTAGTATTAATTAATATAATATAATTCTAGACATGGTTGAATCAAAACATCTCAGACTCCAATGTGGATCTACCTGGTTTCACCCTCATACGAATACGAATAACTTTATTGATCCCAGAGGGAAATTCATTTGTCTGACAGCTCATCTGCTATTTATATGAGAATTGTAAAGCCTGACGGCTGTGGGTGCGAATTATTTTCTGTATCTCTCCGTTGTAAAACGGAAAGAGGAGTCTTCCAGTACTGATGGTTTTTTGTTCCATGAAGATGTTATAAAGTGGGTGATCAGAGTTGTTCAGGATGGCTTCTAACATCTTTAGTGTGCATCTTTCCACCACTTCCCCCAGTGTGTCCAGTCTGGCTCCAATTACAGAGCCAGCTTTCCTCACTAGTTTGTCCAGTCTCCTTGCATCCTTGTTTCTGATGCTGCCTCCCCAGCAGACTGCAGCATAGAACAGCACACTTGCCACCACAGACTGATAGAACATCTGCAGCATTTTACTGCAGATGTCAAGAGATCTTAGTTTCCTTAACAAAAAGAGGCGGCTCTGCCCCTTTTTGTATAGTTCGTCTGTATTCAGCGACCAGTCTAGTTTGTTATCTAGGTGTTAACCTAGATATTTATATTTTTTTTACCACCTCTATGTCCACCCCACAAACTTTCACAGGCTGGACAGGGGGCCTTAATCTTCGGAAATCTACTAACATTTCCTTCGTCTTATCGGTGTTCAATATGAGGTAGTTTTTGTGACTCCAGTCACTGAAGGCTTTTACAAGATCCCTATATTCAGATTCCTGTCCATTCCTGATACACGCCACAATGGCAGTGTCATCCGAGTATTTCTGGATGTGGCAGGACTCAGAGTTGTATTTGAAGTCTGC
>VUQS01075852.1:4943-17893 GCA_015108495.1 Heterochromis multidens
TAAATAATTCTGACATTGTTCTTTCATTGTTATCATCTCTCTAACGTCCTTGTGTGAAAGGTGTTTTTTTTTTTTTCTGTGAATAAGTGTAATTTTTTTTTTTTTTTTTTTTTTTTTTTTTTTTTTTCCCAGCCATGAAACTGGAAAGATAGAAATCTACCAACATGCTTCTCCACCACAGGGAGAGTTAATCTGCAGCTCTTACCACAGAACATCACTCCAGAGTCCAACACTAACATGCTTGTAGAGAGAACATGAATTCTGATTGAAACTGATGGGGAAATCCACTGCGTCATGTTGGGAAACACTTGAACGCCTCACCACAGTTTATTAATGGCTCCACTTCTTCCAGTCAACTCACGTCTTGCATCAGTTCAACAGCGACAGCTGGACAACATGGGCTGATACATTCTTTGGATGTGAGTTATAGACTGATAGAGTTCTTATAAAAATAATATATAAAAGAAGAATGTAGCCACTGTAATGTCACCGATTGTTTGGTGAAGTCCTGTTATGAACTTGAGATATCATCTTTGCCATTTTGGTGTCTTGAGAATGAATGTGGTGAGTGAGGTGTGGAGAACCTGAGGGACCCTGTATGCTCATACAGTATCGACTTTTTAAAAAATCTTTTTTGACTATAATGGACCAATCATTTGACTTCAGTAAATCTTGAAACTAGCCACTAAGACCATAAAGCATGTACTGGATATAAAAGATGCATGTAACCTTAACATTAGCATTTTGGCTGCCATAATGTTGCTTTCTATGGACTCAGAAGTGGCCTAATTTGGACAGGTTCAGTGACTCCACTTAGTGGAGGGGAGGCCTACCAGCTGGCCTGTGTTGGCGCAGCTGTCAGTCATCACCCTAACTTTAAGCTCAAACAAAATAAAAATGGATGAGTTATTAAAAATTAATCAACCATAGAGTTGTTACGAAGGTGAAAACTATCCATAGAGGCAAAAACCATTTTTAAACCAGACTATAAATGTGCTTGTTTTTAGTACTGTGAAGTTGGGCATTTTAAAATTGGAGTCTATGGGAAGTGACTCACTTTTTGAGCCAGCTCCTGGTGGCCATTAGAGGAACTGCAGTTTTTGGCACTTGGAGGTTGCCACTAGCCAGAAACTCATCAGTAAAGTGTTTACTGTGGTTATAAATCAAGGGAGATGAAAGGCCATTTTCTCATGGGTTTCTAATGGAAACCAGAGGAGTTGCCCCCTACTGGCTGTTACAAGGTTTAAGGCACCTCCACAATGGCTTCATTTTTCAGACTTGGACGCGATGTACATCTTTTAAAATCTTTTATACTTCAGTCTGCCAAAGATAGTTTGTGAAGGGAAAGATGTTTTTATAAATATTCACAGGTCACACATGTGAGCACAAGAAAAGAAAAAAATAGTGATGTTAAAAAAACTTTGATTTTGTTTTTGTTTCCTGGCTTAGTGGAGAGGTGCTTTTTCTTCCTTAAATCTTTTTTGAGGCTTCGGGTAACTCAGTAGATGTAGGTTGGTAAAAGCTGCTCACCCTGTTCTTTTTGTTTTACAGTGTGTCACTGTTCTCTGCTCAGTTTTATGAGCTCAAGTGAGAAGGGGGCCACCACACCGTGAATTCACTTCCCAGAATGCCCTTTTGTCTGACACACCACCAAGCAAGATTTGCTTGAGTAGGTAACCATAGGAACAGCAGTGTGTTGAATGTGTGAGGGTTTTAAAGGACTGGGCGAAGAACAAAACATGAGTTTTTGTCTGAGTGTGAAGGACACATGGCTCAGCAATGAGTTCAGCCAAAGTGGACTTCACAGTGCAGCATTTTAACTGTTCCTGAGGTTAAAATGAGATCATTACTTACTCCACTTACTTACTCATAGCAATGCGAAGAGTGTAACTTTCCTCATACATGGACTGAAATGCCATATTATTGTATTTTTTAATCATTGGATGTCAGTCGCACTGGTGATTAGATAGCTTCATGGCACTCTTACTTCTGTAGAATTAGAGCCAATATTTAAATAACTGCAGAAGACTTAAACCTGCGATGAACATTTTCTTTACAGTATTCAGGGGTTATGTTAATAAGTTAAATGAAATCTGTGTTTGACATAACAAGACTACAAGATGCCAAAGGACTGGTGTTAAGTTGGTAACATTTCTGCACTTCCTACTTTTCTGCATTTGTTAAACTCAATCTTCCATTTGCCTTAAC
The DNA here is from genome assembly GCA_015108495.1 of Heterochromis multidens. Taxonomy (NCBI): domain Eukaryota; kingdom Metazoa; phylum Chordata; class Actinopteri; order Cichliformes; family Cichlidae; genus Heterochromis; species Heterochromis multidens. The sequence continues at coordinate 7,152 of VUQS01075852.1, forward strand.
ATAACTGCATAGCCCTTCTATGGGTTTTCTACGTTTGTATTTGTATTTCTAAAGAAAGCACTGCAAGCAATCAATCACAGTCTCATTTTGCCTAGAGACTAGTTGACAACCCTGTGCAACCACCTGTAGCTGGAGAAAATTTGTATTTCCAGACCAGTTAGTGAGTGGTTGGTGGAGGCCTGCTGGGTGTCGCCTGGTGAAATCGGTCACAAAGAGGGTTCTGCACCAAAAACCTCGCAGTGATCATTGCATTTCCACTAAATTGAGCATGCCAGGTTTGTTTAGGCAGTGAAGTAGCCCCAGAGGAGACACAAATCCCTTTCAGGTTGCATCAGAAAGAGCATCTTGCATAAAAACATCTGCCAAATCGAATGCACAGAGCTATGCGCTGCGGTGACCCCTTGTGAATAAGGGAGCAGATGAAAGTAACACTTCTAAGTTACTTTTGTGCATTCTCTAGTCAACTTAAACTTCCCTAAATAGCTCAGTGGTTGTTTGGACTGATTCTTGGTAAATGGACTGATTCTTATATAGTGCTTTTCTACTCTCCCAGAGCACTCAAAGTGCTTTATACAACAGGTGTCATTCACCCATTCATACAAGCACTTTTTCTATGCTTAAGTGCTTTCTATCTAACATTCACACTCCGATGGATGCATTGGAAAGCAACATGGGGTTAGTATCTTGCCCAAGGATATTTGGCATGCAGACTGGAGCAGCCAGGGATCGAACCACCAACCTTCCGATTAGTAGATGACCTGCTTTACCCTCCTGAGCTACAGCCACTCCAAAACAACCCACAAAATAGAACCGGAGTCCTATTCCATTATTCCTAGCTGCGGTATTCAGGTGACCGGGCCTGCTTTGAATACTCTAATTTTTTCAAAGTAAATGATTCAGACCCCATGGGACACTCGGCTAAGAGCATCGAGGAAGCGCCGAGGGGCAGGGGCTGGGACAGACTGAAGCGCACCTCGCGGCAGACCGTCAGCTCGATCCCGAGATCCAACTATGAGATTTTTAACTGCAGCAACTTTAAGATATGTTTGGAAAATTATAATAAATACACCTTTGAGTTAATTATAGATCCATACAGGAGTTTTATACACATGCCAGCAAAATTGTTGTCGGACAGGAAAAATGTACAAACAGGTTGTTTATTATGTTTTTACCCTGAATAACTACAGACCTATATAGTTTTCATATATAAAATGTTTGTGGTTACAGAATCAGAATCAATTTTTCTCCACTTATTGAGAAGATGAGTGTAAAAGACGATGGAAAAATTTCAGGGACAGATACATTACGGAGAGAAAGACCATCAGGGAGTGGGGCATAGCAGAACCTCATGTCAGGGAGAAGGCCACTTCCTGCAACATGTCCCAGCCCCTGTCCCTTGAACCACCACTTGACTTTCCAGATTGTCAAGCCCCCAGGTTTCTCAATCATCACCTGCTAGCCATCTGACTCTGAAAGATCTCTCTTGACATGACTCTGGTTTGTCCAAGCTCCCTGTGCACTCCTGCACCTCTGGCCACTGATGAGCCTTTTGAAGCCATGCCTGACCCTGACGTGTCCCAGAAGCTCCCATCTCCTTCATCTCCCATCTACCCTGCTGTGTCCTGCACCCCAGCAGCACCCCAGGATCCACAGGGCTCATCCAAGAAAAGACAGAGACAGGGAAAAAGGGAAGGGTTTGAGAAAGAGTTCCTGACTGTTCATAAGCAGTCAACAGATGAAGAGGAGCTCGCTCTTTTAAGTCTAACCCCACATCTCATAAACCTGCCACCTGAAAAGAGAAGTGAGGTGAAAATAGAATTCATGACCAGTCTATAGGGTTGAGTTTTCCTAAGAGAAACATCAGAGAAAATTACAAATACACATTTGAGCCAATGAAAATACAGCCATAAACAATGTCTTCCTGCCTCATGATATGTGCCTTTGTCTTTTCCTGCCAAAAGAATATTAATTTTAGGCTTAACCTTACGTTCATCTGTCATTAATCTCAGCTCTAATGTTTCAGTAGTTTTTGTTTAACTTTTTGTCTTGATTCAGATGTTTCAGATGAGGAAATGTTTAGTGTATAAAATATGCACCAAGATTAATGATTAACAGGTGATTTAGGAAAAAAACATGAAACTCCTTACACTTAATGTTTAGCTATCCATTAATTTAAGGTATAAACTTGGAGGAAAAAGCTCTTTCATGAATAAGAGAGTGGCTCTTAAAAGAATCTTTGTTTTATTCTGACAAAGTGTAGCAGCAGGTGTGGATTGTAGGGACAGCAGGTGGGCACATCAAGCTATCCGGTCATGCCAGGGCAATTCAGCAGCAGCAGACGAGAAGTAGTTGTTGAAGGCCTCCTGGGTGGAGTTGTTGGTGTCCACTCTACTTGCATGCAGAGCCACTGTTGCCTTAACAATGAAAAATATGATGCAGCAAAAGATTAAGAAAATAAGCAGTACTCCTGTTCAGAGTCAAAGGCTGAGGACCAATTCTAACACGTACCTGAAGGGAAAAGCCCCATTTCCCACAAAGACATGTGGCACAGGCCCTGGCTGGTCAGCACCGGGGGGAGGAGCATCTTCAGGAAGATCACTGTTTTGCCCAAAGGCTCCAATATCCACCACCCTGAAAAGGAAACTTGAGTCCACAACAGCCAGAAACAACAGAGCATGCTGCCTTGTAATTAAAATACTGGGAACCTGAATTATGTGATGGGACACATCTATTGCTCCCACATAGTTCTCCTGGAAGCCCAGGGCAATCTCCTTCCAAACAGCAGCCTTTGGCACAGACAGAAATTCATCCACCAGACTGTCCTAAATGGCCTTGATGACACTGTGCACAATGTGTGCCACAGTGAAGATGCTCACCTGGTAAGTGGTGAATATTTTCAGTCAAATCAAATAATTTGCAATCACAGACAAAAGTAATTGCTATTAATACTGAGCAATAAAGTCTTAGCAAAACAATTTTAATTCAGGTCTAGGTCAGGTCTAATGTTAAATGCATTGCTCTACGTTAAACAGACTTAACAGGAGCGCTTGCTTGTCACATTTTGTTGTCATGTAAATCACACATCTTACACATATTGCCAAATGTTCCTCTGGAGAAATTGGCTTTCCGAAATTTGTCCTCATCTGACAGATCCTAGGTCCGACTCTCGCCAGTACACTGTCAAACTAATTATCGCTGAGTCGACAGAACACTTGGAACCTGAAAATGGAGCTCCTTCCCCATATAGCTGTCTGCAATGGAATGTCATGCACCCACAACCTCTTGCTTACCATCCACCTTTCTCCTCACTAGTAGGGATAGTGCCAAAGCTTTCTTCTTTATGGGGGATGGATACATGTTGAAATGACAGAGTAGACAAGTCTAGTGTAAAAAAATACATAATACATGGAGAATGCAGCGGCCAGCACAACACAAATTTTGAGCCATTCGCTCAATCTACAAACCAGTGCAGTGCCTCCCACTTTCTCTGTGAAAGGACCACTAAAATTTGGGTGTCAGAGACCCTGTGAGGCCAGCGGGCTGTAGATTAGTACAGGGGACCATCGCAGTTATGGTTAAGAGAAACAAATGTTGACTGCTGATGGGAAGCAAATATTAATGTAGACTTAAACTAGTAGACCATAAACCACATACTTTCTCTTGAAATGGAATTTCAATGTATTTTATTTGAAATTACAATGTAATTATATTTATCTACCAATACTAAAAGGTAGGTAGACTAGAATAAGGGGGTAACAAGTCAGGTTTTTATAGGAAACAAAGAAATAATTATACTGTAAATAAATTTAAGTAGTAAGTTTTAAGTAGTGCATCATTTTTTGCTAATTTTGCAGAAAAACAAACGATATCCCAGCTGTCATTGGTGAGAGGCAGGGTACATCCTGGACAGGTCGCCAGTCTGTCGCAGGGATAACAGTTTAACAACAGTAAGAACTAAAGTACCTGAACCTTGTAACTTTTAGGTGCTTGCAAAATACTGTCATATAATAAAATCTGGTATGTTATATCTTGGGTTTTAAACCAGTTGCTTAAAGACCTCCTTTACCACAGTGTAACCGCATCAGTAAATTCCATCCACTGTTTGCTCTTCCTGTCATATGGAGTGCAACTAGGGGAGCGCTTCTGCTACGCTCAGTTGAGTCATTTGTTTACTTTTGGGTCACACATCACCACCCGCTGGCATGTCGTCCCTGCATGCCGCCATAGCCTGGTTGTACTCACCGGTGTGTTTTTGCTTAAAGTGGTGAAACAGGTTTGTTGTTTCCATCTTTGGTGGGAACAGTTTTCTTGCATATTTTGTAAAGTACTGTGCATTGTTGGAGGTTGCTGAAGTAGCTCACTTTTTTAATAAAATGAGACTCTCGCTGTCAGACATGTCTGAGCTTCTCTTGTTCTTGTGTGCAGTAGGAAATGTAAATGCATGATGTTGCTATATCATTGATGTCGTAATACAACACTTTTGTATCATGTAAAAATGTATACTGATATTATCGCAGATGATATATGGCACAGCCCTAGTGCTGACTCCTCAGAGTCACGCTCCAATGCAACAAAATGCACGTAGACTCTCCTGTGACCTCTCCAGAAGTCCTGTGACCATAAAGAACTAGACCAGTCTTCTACGGCAGGGAGGGAAACCACATTGCTCCTCTGAATCCAAGGTCTGACAATCCACTAAAACAAAACCATTTTTTCTTTAGGCTGTAAACATGTTTATTTCTGCTGTAAAGTTGGGCTTTTTAAGATTAGAGTTTATAGAGATTGACTCACTTTTGGAGTTAGCCTCAAGTGGCCACTCATGGGACTGCAGCACAGAAGGTTGCCTCTGTAATAACAGAGTACATTACTTTTTGTTGACCCACACCATCCACCCCTATCTCCTGTCTGCAGACTGTGGCTTCCTATTTTGCTGCTGGTGGACAAAAGTCACTAGAACATTCAAGTATATTATCTAAGCATAACGTGTAATTGTTACGGAATTTTAAAAAAAAACCTCATCATCCATAAGCAAAGCTGTACTCATCTCCAATATCAGTACTACTATTATTATCCCTTGTTTTCTTCTCTGCTACTGCGCTGTTTTGGCATTTCGAGGGGGATTGGGGGTTCAATAGGGAATTTTTTTGGTTTTGGGGTGGCTGAGGGGGGTATTGAGGGTATCATCTTTCATACCCCCTCAGGGGAGACCACATGACCCAGAATAACGGGGAAAGGCAGCGAAGAAAGCGAGGAAAAAAGAGAAATGTTGGGCCCCGCTGCTCTGAGCTCTTCAATGAAAACCACATGTAGGACAGAGGGAGGGGGGTGAGGTGTGTGTGTGTGTGTGTGTGTGTGTGGAGGGGGAGTGTGGAGGGGGAGGGTAATGACGAGAGAGAGAGAGAGAGAGAGAGAGAGAGAGAGAGAGAGAGAGACCGACCCTCTGAGCTCCACTGACATTCCCAACCAGCACTGCAGGGGAGAGCACTGTGCCTGTGATATCCAACAATAAGACAGTGTGTGTGTGACGAGTCTTTAACAGTGTATCACACACTCTCTCAGACTCATTCTGAGCTCCAGGCTTTGGTAGGGCTGCAGGACAGACAGCTGACTTCACTGTCGATTTGAAAAAAGAAGAGAAAGAGGAGAAAGCCAATCTCACTGGCCGGTGTGGTCTGTTTCATTTCTGCCAGAGGGAGAAAAGAAGATTTACGAGTAGCAGAAGAAGAAAAGCGGTAAAAACATGTCCAACGCTCTGCTGAGAAGAAACTCCAGCAAAAAGGGTTTACAAAACCTGATGAGGTATGTGGTCGATCTTTTTCTCTTCCTGTTGCTGGTTTCTGTTTGTTTCACACAGAAAGAATCAGGTTAATATTTAAACACACACACACTTACTTCACACATGCGCTCAGTTCAGTTAGTTCTTTCTTTTTCTGCTTCAATCAATAAACAGGACATGTGAGGTTTTCCCCTAAAGTTTTAGAGCATGACTGAAGGGGAAACCTCTGCGTTTCATATCTGCACATCAAGATAAAGAGTGTGTGTTTGTGCTGTAAACATGTGTCTAAATGGGAACAGTGGGATTACTGGGAGTGTTTTGGGTCATGCAGGATTTTGGGGGGGGGGATTTGGGGATTTTGAATCGCCTTACCTCCTTTCACTGTACCTAAAAAGAACAAAGGAATCATATTAAAATCTACTTTGTGCTCTATTATTTTCCATTTAAAACACAGTTAAAAGGAAATAAGACTTTTAAGTGCGGAGGTTCGAGGCGAGCTCCACACCCTGGGGCTTCTCTGTTTCACTGAGAAGGGAAGTGGTATCGGTGACCAGTGTCAGAGTTGAAAGGTCACCTGAGTCAGTCTTTTGTTTTCTGGGCTGTTACGGGTGGCGGCACGTCCTGTCTTTTGGGAAGGATTTTGTTTTTCATCCTGTGTGAGGGTCCAGTGTGACTCCCCTGTGGATTTTAGCAGAGATAATAACGTACACTCAGCTGAGGTACTCATACACGAGTGGGACGATGTTTTATCTGTTAGGTGCTCATAGTCATAAATTCTTGGCTGTCTGGGCTTTCAGTTTTGCCACATCTTGACAGATGAGTTTTGGAGCAGACAGTCTTGATTAAATAAGAAGTACCGTCCTTCAGAGCAGTCGGTGCACCATGGAAGCTGTGAGGGGAAACCAAAAAAAACAAAATTTTATATCAAAGCTTTATCATCTTCATGTAACACAAAGTCTCCATCAGCTGTGACACAGTGTACAGGATAAAATCAGTCATCACCCATGTTCACGAGTGTCAGCTCCGTCCATATAACAGCTGGCATTGCAGACTGTTACCAGACTTTCACTTTTGAGTTATGAATTTAAGGATTTTTCCAAACTTCTCAGCTTCTAACATCACAAGTAGGTCACCCACTAATTAATTCAGACAAACACAACTGAATATTATCTGCCATTGTGATTCATTTGATTGGCTCAGTGGTAGCTACAATTTAATTTGTTTACAACAACAGCCATCTTTAGGCATTTTATGTTGTACAATATTACAGACAGAAATCCAATGATCAGGAGGAAGAACTCCCTTTTACCAGGAAGAGACCTCCTGACAGATCCAGGTTCAGGGAGGGGCATCTACATGCTGTGACCGGTTGGTTGGTGAGGGGAAAGAAACTGGAACTTAAGTGTCCTGTTTAGTTTGGCTGTTTGTTGGCAAGGGTCTTGTTCTCATGTTCAGCACTTCCTGTTTACCACAGGATGAGTCCCACAGATTTTCATTTAATACCATCAGCAGGTCAAGAACACATTTGTCAAATTCTATATATCATAACAGGATACCTCTTAGATCACACATGGGCAAAATAATGCCAGAACCAGCCTGTGGACCATCTCAGTCCAGCTCACAGAAAACAGCCCCCCAAAATCAATGAAGTATCCTAAGAGACTCAAGCAAATTTGAAAGCAAGGTGTTTCATCCTGTTCATATCTGACAATTGACACCATGCAGCCTAATTTAAATGTTTACATTACATTTAGGTGGATTTGTTTTAATGTTAGTAATATTTTTATTGAAACCTGTAAGCACATTTCATTTCAGTTATCCAATGTGTGGCCTTTGGCTTACTTTTTCTGAGACAGTGCAACCCTCTGGAAAAACAGTGTTACCCAATTAATGAATTCCTCATCGGCCTCAGCTCTTACCAGAGATTATGCCAGTTTGTCGCGTATGTTTGGGTCAATTGTGATCTGGATTGAGTTTACAATCCTTGGATGTATTGATGGATGACCTCGAGTCTGTTGTTTTTTAATTTCATCTGTGAACACTGGGGTTTGAGTGGGTGTTTCTGTGTTGGGCTGAACTAACAGTTCAAGAGATGTTAAGGAAATGCATCATATGCTCGACAAATGTGTGAACGCTCACCTCTATTGGGAGACTTTCCATTGACTCAAAGTTTTCCATAGAAAACTGATGCATGGATTTGTCATAGACTGTCCTGACAGCGCTGAGTTTTTGGCCTGCGAGCATTCGTGGCGTCTTGGTGACTCTGGAGGTGTCGTAATCAGGGGGCTCAGTGTAAACCTCTGAGTCACAGTGAGAACGGCACTCAGGCTGTGTGTTTATGCACAGATAACAGCTGGAGGGGGCAGTGTCTCGCTCTGATTCAGTCCACTCAGCAGATGTCCTCAGTCTGGAGGAGCTGACAGTAGCAATGACGTAACACCAGAAAGACACTGAAGGCGCCATGATTCACTCTGCATTTTTATGTCTTTAGTTTATAAAGAGGTTAGTTTCATCCAGACTGTTTAGACATTTCTTTTTGTGAATTTTAAAGCTACTGTCTTCCCAATTTGTTCTCCTTTTGTTTGGTTTATAACCATTTTTAAGAATTCCTAAATATTCAAATGACCTAAAGCAAGTTGATTATTCATGGAACAATTTCAACAATCGTTTAATTCTTTACCCAGCTTTGTGTGGTGGTAAACTGAGTCTGTGTTCTGTATAAATAAACAATTGTGATCAGATTCACTGATTAATAGTTTTGCCCCTCATAAGACTTCATATAAGTTCATTCTTGACACTGAAAGTGGTAGCTGGGATGGAGGAGGATTATTCTTTTATTTGTAGATATGTAAAGTCCAGTGGCAGTTTACTCATAGGTTGTGTATAAAAGATGGATGTAGAACATGATGTCACCCATTGGTTAGTAAAGTCCCATTATAAATCCATGTTCCATCCATCTGTGATTCTGAAACAGGATGGATGTGACAAGTGAGGGATGGCTCTAACTGAGAAACTGAACACACCCCACAATCATTGGCTGGTGACTGACAAGTTGTTAGCCAATAAGCATATCCATAATGACCATAAATTTCAAAACTAATGATAGATGGAATTATTTACTGAAGTCACAGAGAAAGGGAGCTGGCATTTCTGCAGTGGCTTCACCTTTGAAAACTGAAAGCTACGTCGTTTATATAGGCTGTGTGTTTACTTCAGTCAACACAGTGGTGGAGAGCTTGTTTGTGCAGTACTTCTATTTTCCATCACTTTACATTTTTAAGAAGACTTGTGACAAGAGAAGTGCCCTCTTAAAATGTTTCCTCTTAAAAACAAGAATTTAAAAACCTCAAACTTCCAGGCACAACTTCTTCAAAATCTGACATGCAGAGAATGTAAACTGGTGCTACATTGCCAAGAATTAAGCAACCAGGCCTCCATCCATCTATTTTCTTAAACGTCTATACAGTTCAGGATTACTGAGGGTGGGGGCTCTCATGACCAGGCCTAGTCTTTAATACCATCTTTCCTTATTTGTTACATAAAGATTAGCACTGTTTTTAAAATAATTTAAAAGAAAAACTTGCATGAAAACACAACACGACAGTCAAAACCATGCTGATCCAACAGGCAGTGATATAACCCTGAACCCAAAGCAATACTAGTCAATCAGATTTACAAACCAAAAGCTCTGTTTTTCCTGTCTGAATCTCAAAGCTGCATTTCCTGAATGTCTTCACTCTGCGAGGACTTTTCCAAAAGATCCCTTTTCAGTGGCATTAAACTGAGTGTGTGTGTGAGCAAGGCCCCAGAAAGTACATAATGTAGTTTATAGGGACAATTGGTCTGGTGTAAAACTCTGCATGAAGAGATAAGTGAGGGAAAAACAGTGTTTAAATGCAGCTCGATGCCACACTGGCAAACCTTCTGAAATATTTTAGGTTTTGTCCTCCACCTGGGCAGAGCTGGGGTCTTTGATTTCAGAAGCAGCAACACAACTGATACCGAGAGAGATTTGGGCACACAAACAAACTCATAAAATCAGAATGAGCTCAGATCATTGCAGCTGGTCAAGGCAGGCAGGCATGCAGGAGAGTCGATCTGTTTTTAATCAGCTCTATGTGGGAGAAAAACATCCTCCCTCCTACCAGCCTGGCTCAGCCCGCAGCGGTGATGTCATCCAGGAGGCATACCTGCTTCAAAACAGCCCGTGCTGCGACCTCTGACCTTCGAATCCCCCACACATGGGTGGGTTTCCTGAGTGTTTACGATACAGGGAGACAAGAGAGCGAGGAATGTGTTTGGGGGGAGGTGGGGTGGCGTAAGCTGCTGAGTGATGGGGGCCCTGAACTCTCCCTCCCTCTGCAGGTTATCCTCATTAAAGGGATGGAGGGAAAGTAAACACAGCGGGGTTTCCTGTTTCCAGGGGTCGTATCTCTGAGAACAGATGACAGGTTTTTATCTCTCACACTTCAGTAAACATTGCATGATGGCCTAAAAATCCAGGCACGAAAAACGTTCCTGTTATCTGCCTCCGTACATACAGCACATCCCTGTTTGTCAGCTTATAAATTACACCCATCATTGTAAATTCAAAGCTGTTAGTGGAGTCATTTGCAGCATCTGTCATGTATCCGGAAGTGTGTGGCAGGAAAGTAGGACCCAAACGCAGGACTCAACAGACAAGACTTGAACAAAAAACCGCAGCTTTATTAATGCTGGGAAAAGGTTACAAAAACAAAGGCTAAATAACAAAAGGACATGGAGGCAAAAATGCAAACTGACTAAGAAATGACTGGAAAACAACGACGAGACGAAACCTGACAAGATGGGAGGAGAGAACACACAATGAGGGAGATTGCAACACTGACCTGGGGAGAATGCAGACAATAAATACCCAAGCAGGTGATTAGGCAGATGAGGAACACCAGGGGACACGACTGGACAAAATCACACTAACGAGACAAGA